>JAJJKW010000071.1:0-17693 GCA_023805745.1 Isotricha sp. YL-2021b | reverse complement strand
CCCCAATCCCCAATCCCCAATCCCCATGTTTGGATTTGATTTGAATTATTAATAAACTTGATTAAAAATTAAAAAAAAAGGATTTTAAATTAAAGAATATTTTATTAAAAATTTGAATATAACATGTATTTAGAATATTATGAAAAATTTTTTTTAGAATGAATGTGCCCTATCTTTAGGATGTCTAGACCCCCTCTTTCAGGAGCCTGGAAAGGGGGTATAGGATGTCAAATAAAGGGGTGGCATATCCATCCTGAATAATCATTTATTGATCCATCAAAAATTTGTTCTTCATCTAAATAAACCATAATTTTATCAATTGATTTATTGTTGAAGGAAATGGAATATTTTTATTAATTATACATCATTTATAATCTTTCTGCTTTAATTTAGCTTGAATAATAATATATTTCTACTAATTCATTTGAATTTATAATAATTTATTGATTATAAAAGATTTTTTCATTATTTATGATGCAAAATTCGATGGAATTGGTGGTACTTTCATTTAAAAAATATAGAAAATATTTCTCTTTTTTTTATATTGAATTTTTTTAATAATTTCTATTTATAAAATATCAACCTGTTTTTAAATTATTTTAATATAGTTAATTAATAATTTAGAAATTAAGCAATATTAATTAAAAACTTTAAAAAATATACATGATTATTCAATAATTTACTAAAAATATTTTTAATTATCATCAAAATCTATAATATTTTGTCCATCTTTCATTTCTATTATTGGAATAGTATTCTCAGTTAAACAAAAATCTTGTTCTTCATAAAGTAAAATTTGTCTTACACAAAAATAAATAGGAGTAATTAGAATAGATGAATTATATAAAGGTTGAATATTTTTAGTAATTTCATATAATTCTGAACATTTCAGAGCAAAATTAGATTGATTAATACCTTCATAGTCATTAGATTCAGTTATAAAACTAAATTTAGAAAAATCACTTTGAAAAACTAAAATAGCATAATTTTTCTTCACTTTAATTTCTAAAGAAATATTTTCTTTTCCTTTTAAAGAAGAATTTTTAAGAAAAATAGATAATTTTTGCATTTTAGAAAATTCACAATTAATAAAAGCATCTTCTAAATTTCTTCCTTCTAAATCATATATTTTATTTTTTATAGATTTAATAAATATTGACCTTATATTTGTAAATCTTGCATCTAATTGTTGAATAAATAAAACAATTTTATATCTTTCATCATCATCTTTTTCGCATTTTTGATTTTCAGATGGTCCTGCATAAATTTTAATATGATTTGATTTTAAAACAGATAATATATTTTTTAATTCTTTTATATATACACTTGTAATTCTTAAAGTTAATTCATTATGAAGATTTTTTTCTTTATCTTTCATTTCTATTTTTATTTTATCAAAAGTTTTTGATAAAGGGTCTTTTTCATCATTATCTATTTTATAAATTATATAAGGAAAAAATATTGAATTCGAACTTAATTCTTCACATTTAAAATCTTTGTAATCTTCATTTATTTTTTTTTCATCTTTTATTACTTGTATTGAATCTTTATAAAAAGTCATTATTACTCCATCATATTTTGAAAATATTTCATTTATTTTTTCAATAAAGATTTTAAATCTAGAAATTTGAGAATTTTTTAGTTCTAAAAGAAATTTCATTTTAAATTTAAATTTTAATTTTTTTTTCATTTAAAAAAATTATATTTGAATTCAAATAAACATTAAAATGATAAAACAAAAAAAAAGATTTGAAATTTTTTAAAATTCGATTATGAAAAATAAAGATTAATTAAACCTATATAAATTTTATAAATAAATAATTGTTTGTCAGCAGAATAAAAAAAAAAAATTAAAAAATAAAAGTATCATATAATAAATAAATCCAAAAATAAACTACAATCTATAATAACAATATATAACAATAGAAATAAAACAAATAAAATAAAAAATCACAATTTAATAACAAGACAAGAAATATTATCAGTAGCTCCTTTTTTTAAACTTTCTTTAACAATATGTTCAGCAAGTTCTTTAGCAGTTTCTCCATATTTAAAACAATAATAAAATAAATCTTCTTCATTTAAAACATCCCAAACGCCATCACTACATAAAATAACAAATTTATCATTATCATTTAAATCAACTCTATTAATAAAAGGAGTAGAAATAACTCCAAATTTTTTTAAAGAAAAATCACCTAAAGCTCTGGTTAAAGCTAATTTACCTTGAACTCTATCATTTATTATATTACCACCATTTTTTTTTATTCTATTAAATTCATTTTCATCTTCACATTTATGATCATGACTTAATCTTTTACATCCAGAATTACTTATTAAAACACAACGAGAATCACCTACATTTGCACAATAAATTACTTTTTTTATTCCTAATAATAAATCATTTTCTTTTGTTATAAATATTACTGTTGCTGTTGAACCCATATTTAACATATTTTTATCAGAAGTTTTTGATAATTGTTGTAATTCTTTATCACATTCTTCAAATGAATATAATAAACTTTTTTTTACATCTTTTGTTTCTTTATAATGAGAATGAAAAAGAGAATAAATTCTTTCTTTTGCAAATTCTACAACTTCAATTCCACCATGACCATCAAATAATGAAAAATACGCTTTATTTGGATCTTTATTAAATTTATCTACTATTTTCTGAAAATCTTCCATTTTATTTCTATATTGAGGATTTTTTTCTTCTTCATATGAATATTGTTGAACACATTTTGACTTAGGCTGATATATTTGAATATTTGAATATATTGTTGATGAATATATATTTTCTGATAATATTTGACCATTTGTTGATAAATGAGTTAAAGGATTTTGATGCTTTACTCGAAGAATACTTTTTAAAGGGGGGTCTTCTTTTTTTTTTGGTTTTTCCATTTTTTTCTAATTTTTTTTTTGGATTTTAAAATTATATTATTTATTTGAAATATTTTTATTTTTTTAAATTGAAAATATTCATTTCATAATTATTCTTCAAAAAATAAAAAAAAATGAATTTAAAATAATAATTCAAAGAATGAAAAAAAAAGCTAAAAAAATTGAAATAATTATTTTTATATTGTATATAAATTATAAATTAATAATTTAATATAATTTAAATTTTAAATAAACCCAAAAGAAAAATAATAATAAGATAAATTAAAAAATTTATTAATTTATATATGAAAGAAATACTTTTAAAAAAAACCACAAAATAAAATAATATTTATATAAATTAAAAAAATAATAAAAAATATTATTATTTATTGATTCTATTTCGAAAAGAAAAAAATATTTTTTTAACCCCAAAAGAAAAATAATAATAATATAAATTAAAAAATTTATAAATTTATACATGAAAATACTTAAGAACCACAAAGTAAAATAATATTTATATAAATAAAATTTTAAAGAATGTTTTTAGAGTTAAGAAATTTTTTAAATTTATTTAAAATATTTCAAATTAATTTTAAAATTATTCAAATTAATAAATCTCTAATTAAAGATTTTAAATCGATGGTTATCATTATAAATAGAATTTTGTATTAATTATTATCTTAGAAGAATTTTAATTTGATATATCCTCCCCTTTCTTTAATATACATAGAATTTAATTTGAATGAACTATTTTTCTTTCAACTTTTTTGATAGACTTTAAATGGTGATTTTTTTTAAATTTTTGAAAATTTAATTTAATAATAAACGAAAAAAAAAACATTGATAAAACAAGTTACTTTTTTGTTTCATAAAAAATCAAAATTCTCAATATAAACCTCCTAATCTCACAATAATAAATTAAAAAAAACCAAAAAAAAAACCTCTAGTCTTCAAAATAACTTTTATCTTCTTTCCACATTTTAATAGTTTTATCACAGCAAGCCATAATAATTCTACTTTTACTTTTATCAAACTTAATATCAAAAATAGAATTTTCACTACTTAAACTTCCAGGTTGAACAGGTGACAAAATTTTTTGAAAAATTTCTCCAGAATTATAATCCCAAAATCTAACAAAACCATCTTCACCTCCACTAACAAGAACATTATTTCCAATATCTAATCCATTAATAATCCCTTCATTATCTCTTAAATTCCTAATTAAATTCCCATTAGGACATTGAAAAATTCTAATACAATCGCATCCACCGCTAATGAAAGAATATTCAAATTCAGGAATGACAATTTTCCTAATACTTTTTTTATGATTAGTAACAGTATGAATACATTTCCCATTTCTAATATCCCATAATTTAATAGTAGTATCATTACTTCCACTTATAATTTGTGGAGCATTATTTTGTGAATTTAAAGCAGAAATAGCATTAGAATGTCCTTCAAGACACATTATTTGTTGTCTTGATCGAAGATCCCAAACACGAGCAACAGAATCTCTTCCTCCACTCACTAACACATCAAGTGAAGGATGAAGTGTTAATGAATAAACTCCTGAGAGATGACCATGATAATGTCTTATTACTTTATTTTGTTCTAAATCCCAACATTTTATCATTTTGTCATCTCCACATGAAAATAAATAAGGATGTCTCTCTGATAATAATACTGTTCTTACTGTGTTTATGTGACCTGTTAATGACAGTTTTAATGTTCCAGAAGCTAAGTCCCAAAATTTTATTACACAGTCGTTTGAACCGGTTACAAAAAAATTGTTTGTCGGATCTACGTCGATACATCGTACCCATCCTGTGTGACCGGAGATTACACGGTAGATTTTCCAATTTAAGTGGAATGAGGTTTTTTTAGGAGTTTCTATTGAAGGGTTTTTTTTTTGTTTTTCAGGGTTTTTTATTAGGATTTCCCCCTTTTTTTCCATTTTTGAAATTTTTTTATACTGTTTTTTATATTCGTTTTCTTCTTTATTTTGTTCTAATGGGTTTTTTTTTGGCTTAGAAAGGGTTTTTATATTTTTTTTTGGGTATTCTATTGATTTTATTA
Source organism: Isotricha sp. YL-2021b (assembly GCA_023805745.1). Classification (NCBI taxonomy): domain Eukaryota; phylum Ciliophora; class Litostomatea; order Vestibuliferida; family Isotrichidae; genus Isotricha; species Isotricha sp. YL-2021b. The sequence continues at coordinate 12,731 of JAJJKW010000071.1, read as the reverse complement.
GTTCTCGCTTTAAGGAAAGGAATTTGGGAATGGAGGTTATTCTGTTTTGGTTTTCTGGGTAAAATATGTTTTTATAGGATATTAGAGATGGTAATATTAATGAATCTGATTCAATTGTTTTTGATATTTCATTTATGGATAACATTTTTTTATTATTTTTAATTAGAACATTTGGAAATAATTAAAAAATATTATATTTTTTTTTTATTTATTTTTTATTTTTTTATTATTATATTTTTTTTGAATTGAGAAATAATGGAAAAAATACATTTTTTTGAAATTAATTAATGTTTTATAATTTATTTATTTAATCCCAGAAAATATCTTTAATATCATTTGATGATATTGTTTCTTTACAAATTGGACATCTTCTTTTTCTTGTTTCAATAGAAGCTTCAATACATTCTCTACAGAATGTATGAAAACATTTTGTAATAACAACATTTTTTATTTTTGTTTTACAAACTTTACAATGGACAATTTCTCTATATTTTTCAAAATCTCTTTTTAAATTATTATATTTATTTTGTAATCCATCATAATTCATAAGTGAAACATCCATTTTTTTTATTTTTAATAATTCATCATATTTTACTTTTAAAACATCATAATCTGTTAATAATTTTGATTTTTGATTATTTATATCATTAATTTGATTTTGAAGAGAATTATTTATTGTTTTTTCTCTTTCAATATTTTTTAAATATTCAAAACTTTCTTGTTTTAAAGTTTGAATATCTTTTTCATTTATTTCAATTACATTTTGTAAAGCATTATTTAATTTTTTATATTCAGCTAATTCACCATCAATTTTTTTTGTATAAATATTATAATTTTCAATTTGTTCTTCAAAATTAGATATTTTTTCTTCATAAACTTGTTTTTCTTCTTGTAATAAAGAAATTGTTTGATTATCTTTTAATTTATCATTTGACATTTCTGCTTGAATTTCTTTTGTATCTTGTAATTCTTTTCTTAAATTTTTTATTATTGAATTTAAATCTGTTAATTCTTTTTCTGTTGTTTGAGTTAATATTATTAAATTTTCATATTGTTTTCTTTCTTTTTGTAATTCTGTATTTAATCTTTCTACTTCTCTTTTATAATAATCTATTTTTTCTTTTTTTCTTTTTATTGTTTCATTTTCTGAATCTATTTTTCTTTCTCTTTCTCTTTCTCTTTCTCTATCTCTTTCACCTTCATTTATATTTTGATTTGATTTTAATTCTTGAATTTCTTTTTTTAATTTTAAAATATTTTTTACATTTATTTTATTTTTTTCACATTCATCATCATATTTTTTTATATATTCTTTTTTTATTGATTCTATTTCATCCATTTGTTTTAAAAGTTGATTTCTTTCATTTGAAAACATATCATACATTGCATTATTATCAAAACTTTCTTTTGCTTTTAAAGTATTTTCTAAAGATTCTATTTTATTCATTAATAATTTTATATTTTGTTTATCTTTTTCTATAATTTCTGTCATTTCTAAAAGTTTATTTTTATATTCTTCAACTTGATTATAAAATTTTTGTGTTAATTCATTAATTTCATTTTCTTTAATTTGGTTAAGTGAACTATTTTTCTTTCTTAATTCATTATTTAATTCTTTTAAATTTTCAACTTTACTTAAAATATTTTCTGCTTGAGAAATTAAAGTTTGAAAACATTTTGATTGGATAATCATTTCTTCAGTAATATTAATTTGATTAGGAGAATTTTCTATTTTTTCATGTAATTCTTTTATTCTATTTCTTAAAGCTTCATTTTCTTTTTCTCTTAATTCATTTTGTTCATCTTCTTTAGTTTGATTTTCATTTTTATTTTCAATTACATTATTTTCTCCTTTTTCATTCTGAATAATTTGATTATTTGAATTTATTTCTTTTCCACAATATAAACATAAACATTTATGTTCTTCTGTTGAATCTTGAAAAACTTGTTTTTCTAATGTAATATAAGGCATTGTTGGATTTGTATTTATTCTTCTTTTTAATTTTATATTTTCTGCTTTTAATTTTTCATTTTCTGAATTTAATTCTGCTAATTTTGATTGAGAAATTTCATTTTGTGATTTTAATGATTCTAATTCTTTTAAATTATTATTTGCTATTGTTGTCTGCTCTGTTAACTTTTTTTCTAAACTTTCATTTGTTTTTAAAATATCTTGAGAAACATCATTAAATATTTCTGATAATTTATTTCCATTATTTTGTAATAATGGAATTAAATTTTTTGTAATTAAATTTATTAAATTTGATAATGTTTTTACTGATTCAATTTCACTTTGATTTGAATCAAATTTTTCATTTAATAATAAAATTGAATTTAATATTTCTGAAGATGAAGAAAACAATTTTTTTTTTTCTTCAGTATTGTTTTGATTATTTTCTGGAAATTCTATTTTATTTTCTAATAAACAAATCTTTAAAGATTCATTCATTTTATTTAATTCAGTAGAATAATAATTTAATATTTCGCATAAATTATTGAAATTATTTTCTAATGTTTCATATGATTTTTCTTTTGTTGCAATTTCTTCATGTAATTGATTAACTAATGTAAATAATTGTTTATTTTGATATGCCAAAAGTGTACTATTTTTATGAAGACTTCCTTCTTCATCTTCTTCATTTTTATCTTGTGGTCTTTTTTTTTTTCTTCCAATCATTTTATTTAAAAATTATTTTTAAGTATTTATTATCAAATTATTCTTTTTATTTAAAATGTAATTTTTCAATATTTAAATAAATTTTTTAATAATAAAATTCATCTGAAATACTTTTTCTTATATCTGAATTTCTGAACAAAATTAAAAAATGTTCTGTTGAACACTTATAATAAAATAAAAAATTTTAAAAAATAACCTATTAAAAATATAAATAAAATACTATGAACAACATTTTTTTTTATCACTATTATTATAATTTCCCAAATTAATTTTTTGATTATTTTCTTTATCTTTAATAATCATTTCCGAAAGTTTAATAAAAGCTTCATTAATATTTTTTCCAGTTTTAGCACTACATTCAAACATAACATAATCTTTATTTTTATTTTTAAAATTATTCATAATTTTATCATTAATTTTTCCTCCAAGATCAATTTTATTTCCAATAATAATAATAGGAGGTTTTTTTCCACAATTATTATCAATTGATTCAAACCAAATTTCTAAATTATTAAAAGTTTCTTCAGAATTAACATCATAAACTAATAAAATTCCATCAGCATTTTTATAATAATTTGAAGTTAATGCTCTTAATCTTTCTTGACCACATGTATCCCATATTTTTATTAAATAATTTTCATCATTTATCTTTAATTCTGTTTTAAATAATTCTACTCCTATTGTTGGAAGAGTTCCTGTTGAAAATGTATTATCCGAAAATTTTTTTATTAATGATGTTTTTCCTACACTACTATCACCTATTGTTATTATTGATAATGAATCTTTAAATGATGAAAATGATTGAGACATTTAATTTCTTTTTTTTCCTTTTTTAAAAAATTAAATTTATTTTAATAAAATTTTTTAATAAAAATAATTGATAATAAAAAAAATATTTGTTTTGTTATAATAAAAAAAAATAAAATTTCATTTAAAAATAAATAAAAATTTAATTATTTTCTGATGAAGTAACAATAGATTTTTCAGTATTAATTTCATTTTCAAAATTAATTTCTTCTTTTTTTTCTTCTTCTCCTTTTTTAAAATCATAACGAGAATAATGAATATCTAAAGCAACTAAAACTTTATCAAAATAATAATTAAAAATATCAGCTTTTTTAGTAGTACAATAAACTCTCATATTAGAATAAATTGTTTCAAATAATTTATAAAATTTTTGTATTCTTCCATCATGATAATTAACAGTAGGATCAACTTCTCTAATTTCTGCTTTAACAACTCCATCTTCAGCTAATATTTTTTTATTTTTAATATCTTCAATTTTATGAAGAGGAAAATTCCAAACATTTGGAGGTCTTAATAATTCTAAATTATTCGGAATATATATTTCAAATTCAAATGAATCTCTTGATGACATTGTTCCTTTTCTTTTAAATTTATTTGTTCTTTTAAGTTTATGAACTGATGATTTTCTTCTTTTTAAACTTTTATTTTTTGAAGATTTTCTTAATATTTTTTTCTTATTTGAATTACTATTACTACTTAAACTTCTATCTAAAGAAGAATTAGAATTTATTCTATTAATTTGATCACCACTTTTTCTTAATAAATCCATTTCTTCTTTTGGATAAAGAAAATAATCTCTTATATCTTCTCTAACTAATTCATTAATATTTCTTAATAATTCTATTGCTTCAATCCATAAATCTTTATCTTCTTTTGGAAAAAATCCTTCAAACATCCAATATCTTCCAAATTGTTTTATTTCTTCAAATAATATTTTCTTTTTTTCTTCTAATTCTGGAGTTACAAAACTTTGAAAAAGTTTTGGAACTTCATAAGCATAAATTATTTCATTATCTGTTGAATCAAGATCATGTTTTTTTATTTGATAATAATTATCTATATTAAATATTTCTTCTCCAATTTCTTTTGAATGTAATATCATTTTATTTAATGCATCAACTCCTTTACACATTGCTTCAAATAAAACATATCTTGGAATTCTTTCTTCCATAAATTTTTTATTCTTAAATTTTTCTATTTGATCATTTAAAGTAGAATCAACAATAAATTTAATTGAATTAAAAATAAAAATATATTGATCATATAATAAATAATTTCCCATAATATTATCAATTATAACATGTAAATCAAAAATTTCTTTAATATTTTGTATTAATTCTGTATTTTTTGTAATAGGCATTAAAACTCTTGATAAACCATTTAATTTCATTTCATAACATTTTATTTTTAAATCTTCAATTTTATTAAATAATTGACCTAAATAATATTCAGTTGAAGTTATTTTTCTTCCATCAGGAACAAAATTTAAATTAACAAAAATTTTATGAGTATCAATTGAATAAGGAAAATCTTTTTGTAATCTCGGAATTAAATATTCAATCATTAAATGTAATCCTTCTTCAAATTTTAATTGATAAGCTTGATGTTTTAATCTTGTTGCTTCAGGTTGAGTTAATTCTTCTATATTAGGAAATATTAAATCATGTTTTTGTTTTTCTTCTTCTAATTTTAATTTTTGTTCTCTATTTATTTTCTTTTGTTTTGCTGATAATTTTTTTTCACTTTTTTCTAAATGAGAAGAATCTTGTTGATGAAAACCAGTTTGGGTTGCATAAGGACTAAATTCTTTTTTTTCTTCTTCTTTTTTTGGTTTTCTTATTTCATTTGTCCAATTATATAAATAAAATGTTGGATTTGTATTTTTTTGTAAAAATTCATCTAATAATTCGTTATCACATTCTTTACTTGTTTTAAATTTTTCCCATTTAAAAAAATCTTTTATTGATTCAGTAAATTCTTTTAAATTATCTTTATCTTGAAATATAGTTAAATCTCTATAATGTTGTTCAAATTTTTCTAAAGAAAATAATCTATAACCAGATTTTCTTAACATTCTTAAAGGATAAAGAATTAATTTAACATGTTCATGCATTGCTCTAAAACCTTCTTTAACATATTTATTAAGAACTTTAAAAAAATATTTAATATCTTTTTTAATTGTTTTCCAAGTTTGTTTAAAATTTTCATCATTCATAGATTTAGCATCTCTAATTCTATTAATAACATCTTTAAAAGCATATCTTACCATTGAAGCATCTCCAATTGCTCCTTTATCTACTATATCTTTTCTTTTATCATATATTATTATTCCATTTGATTGAGCTTGAAAATATAATACTGGTCTTAACCAATCCATTTTTATTTCTTTTAATTTCTTTGTAAATTTAAAACATACTCCTAATCTAAAAAGACGATCTAACAATGGCTCCCAATATATTCCTCCTAAGTCATCATATGCAAAAAATGAATCTTCTGTTAAATTATATTCTTCACATACACGATATAAATCTAATAGAATTTTATATTCTTTTGAATTTTGGATTTTTTCGAAGGTTAGTTTTGGCATTTTTTTTTTTATTATTATTGTTTTAGGTTATTTTTTTTAATTTTTTTTTCTTTTAAGAATTTTTAATTGTTTTAAATAGAATTATAAAAGTTCAAAAAATTATTTTTAGAATAATTGAATTAAATATTTAGATTAAAATATCATAAATGAATAAATATATTATTTTTTAAAGATTAATTTATTAATACTATACCACTTTAAAACAACAATAATGAGTAAATCTAAAATCTGAAATTTTTGACTTTATTTTTTCAGATTTGAAATTATTGTGTTTTTTAGTGTTTTGTCCAATCATTATCTTTTTAAATCATTAATTTATTTCTAAATAATAATTCATTTTTTTAATTTAATTTTTAATACTTTCAATAGTAAAAAATTGTTTAAATCATGATTTGAATTTAAATTAGTTATTGTTTCAATTGAAAAATCATAATTTTTTTATTTCTTTATTTTTTTTTAGATTAATTAAAGACTCATTTTGAAAATTTGAAATTAGGGATTGACCCAATTATAAATAATAATATTTAATAATGATTAAGTATATATTATATAAAACATTTTTGGATTTTTTATTCATTAAAAAATAATATGATTTCCTCTAAATATAAAATGTATTTTTTAAATAAATGTTGAATAAATAGACATATGATGGAGATAATTATGAAGGATATTGAATTCATAATATTGCTATTATATGAAAATTAAAAAGGAAGAGCTGTTCTTCTATAATTGATTAAAATGTAGCATTAATAGGATAAATAGCTAAGTTTTCTATTAGAATAAAAAGTGTTACAATTTATATCCGAATTGTTATTATTATCACTGGTTAAATAATAATGATTATATATTATAATAAATCTCTAAAAAGTTGATTTATTCAGTAAAAAATATTATATATTTTTTTATAGTTTCTCCTAAGGATATTTTTCCTTTTATTTAACTATCAAATTCCATTTTTTGATTTGAAAAATCACTAAAATTTGGCATTTTCACAGTTAATTTAACATTTCTGTTTTTCCTCTCTTTAAAACATTAAATATAATAATATAATTAATATTTCTATATAAAATCTTAATTTTTATTATTAATCAGAACAAAAAATAAAAAATCCAATAGGAAGACCAAAAAAAAGTAATAAAAAAAGAGCAAAATCAATTAAAAATAGCTCAGATGTTTAATAATAATATAATAAAAAGAGATATTGAAATGGAAAATAAAAAGAAAAAAAAAAAATAAAGAAAAAGAAAAATGAAGAAGACCGAAAAGGAAAAAAAAAAAGGAAAAAAGAAAAAGAAAAAAAAAAGAAAAAAAAAGATAATATTAAAGAAATATTTAAAAAATAATAAATAAATAAATAATAATTTTTATTATGAACAAAAATTAGGTAATTTCGATTTTATTTTATTAAAACAAAATAATAAGATTAAAAATAAAAAATAAAAGTATTAGATAGTGGATTTTCCTTTTTAATAACACTCTAACTTTATAAATTCATATATTTTTATCAATAAATGTGAAAATTCTTTGAAACATTTTAAAAAACAATTTGACCACAAAAATTGAAAAATCAAATTAATTTATTAAATAAATATTTGTTTGTTGTTTTCATAAATTTAAGAAATTCATTTTAAATTTTTAAAATATAAAATATTAAATAATAATAATAAAAAAACAATATATCAGAAGTAAATGTTTTTTTGACTTATAATATGAAACTATTTTTTTACCTTAAATTTTTGAATGTACATTTTTTTAAACAAAGTTTTCTGAACATTAAGCTCTATATTCAAGTTTTATTGTATGATTAGTGAAAACATATATAGTTTAATAAAACAATTATTAAATTTCTTAAAAAAGTTTAAATGATTTGAAAATATTGTTTTTTTATTCAATAGAATAATTTTAGAAATTTGGATATTGATTTTTTTCTTCAATTTGTTTAGTTTTAGATTTTCAATTAAATTATAATAATTTACATAATAAGTTAGTTAGCAAATTTTCAAAAAATTTTTTTATTCATTAAAATTTAAATAATTTATATTTTTATATGATTTATCAAAATTTTAAGAATTTTTTTATTGATTTATATGATTTATGATTTTTTATTTAATTTCGTATTTTACAAATTATTTATCAAAGAAATTTATAATTTTTGTTTAAACAATTTGTCAATTTTTTCTTAATCATATACAAATATTATCTAGTAAATATTATCCAGAAAAAAATTTTTGAAGTATTGATATATTTCATAAAATAAAATAGCTTAAAAAATATACAAAACATTTAAATCCATAAAGGCAAACAAACAATTCTAAAATAGCTTTTAAAATATAAATAAAAGTAAATTAAAAAGAATTTGAAATTTTTCATTTATAAAAAAAATATCTAATTCTGTTTTCCCAAATAGTTTAAAAGTAATATGATTAGTAACTTTATAATCTGCTAAAATACAATCAGTATCATCATCTTCAAATTTAATCAAACAACAACTTTTTGAAAGAGAAGTATGTTCTCTACATTGAAAGAATTTTTTTGGATTATCAGTTCCACAAGTTTTAAAAATTATTCCACAAGAAAAATTTATATTTACTTCTTCATTTTCATGATGTTAAAAATCCGAATGAAAATCTATATTTGTCATCTATTTACATACATTTATTTTTAGTTGTTCCATTTTAATATGTAATTCAGTAAAACAACATGTTGGTGTATCTGTATTTAAATTTGTATAATCTAATTCTTCACTTGCAGATAATAATCATCACGAGATGTTCATAATGTTTTTTTTTTTAATAATATTAAAATAATTATTCGATGAGGATTGTGGAATAACAACATTTTTTTTTTGGATATCTTTTTTTTTTAATTCAAATAAAAATGATAATAAAAGTGGGAATTTGGAAAAATATTTTAATTATAAATTTATGTAATGTTTTGAATTAATCTTTGAATTTAATTACATAAAAATTTAAATATTCATTCTTTAATATTATCTTTCCAAAAAAAATAAAAATTTAAATACAATTTACAAACATGTTTCTATTATCTGAATAATATTTTGTCTAATTCTTACAAAATAATGTTAATATCTAAAATGTCTTCATTACTTTAAATTAATAGATTAATCATCATTTTTTTAATGATGACACAATAGGAAAAGTTTGGAAAAAATATAAAAATTCATATTTTAAATAAAATTCAGAGCACTTTCTAAAAAAATTTTACTGAATTTATTTTAAATTCAAATAATTAATTATATAATATTTTCATTATTTAAATTATTATTTATTCCTATATGGTTTCATAAATGGAAAAGAATAATATATTTTCTTTTTTATTTCTTCTTAAATTTTTTTTCATCTTATTGTTTAATAAAAAATTATTTATAACATCCTTTTTTACATAAGTTCATAAAAAGTAAAAAAGAATATTAAAAAATAATAGTAAAAAGTAATGATATTAATATTTAATAAAATTAAAGTATTATTATAATTAGAAGTTCATTAACTTAAGTAAAAGTAAATAAAAACAAAAATAAAAATAAAAAAATTTGTAGCAAAAAAAATATCTAGTATTATTCATTTTCTTGAATCAAATTTTTGAAAAAAAATTTCCTTTCAATTATTCTTGTGAGTTTATTTTAAAAATAAATTTTTTTAACGAGTTTTAATAATAACCTGTCTATCATTTATTTTATTCAATCTTTTTAATTTTTTTAAAATTAATTTTTTTCTTAACTCACTTTCATAAATATATAAATTTTTTAATTTATATAAATATTATATTAATATTATATTCTTTTGGGGTTATTTAAAAAATTAATTTTTTTCTTAACTCCTTTCATAAATATATAAATTTTTTAATTTATATAAATATTATTTTTCTTTTGGGGTTATTTAAAATTTAAATTATATTAAATTATTACTTTATAATTTATTGAAAATATGAAAATAATTATTTCAATTTTTTTAGCTTTTTGTATCATTCTTTGAATTAATACTTTAAATCAATTTTTTTTGGTTTTTTGAATGTTTTCAATTCCCATTTAAAAATTATTTAAAATTTTTATATTGAAAAATTAAAATAAAATCCTATATTTAATTAATATTTTATTCAAAAAGATTGTATTAAATTTTTTTGTGAACTTTTTATTTTTAAATTGAAATTTATTTATTTCAAAATTATTCTTCCTCGGGATTCATTAATTTTTTTTTTTATACATTATTAAGACAAATTAATTTTATTGAATTTAAAGTTTTTCCATTTTTATACCATAAGAGCTAATTTTATTTTTATTCAAAATTTTTTTTTGTATAAAATATTTATATTTATTTATTTTAATTGTTACTTTATTCAATTTTTTGAGCTAATCTACACGAATTAGTCTCTATTATAAAGGAAAATGAAAACATCTTCAACAATTATTTCTTTAATATCTTTATTTTCAATAAAAGTACCATTTTATTTCATAATCAAGTCCATTCAAATTATTAAGGTGTTAAAAATAAATTAATTCATCAAAATATTGAAAATTTATAACTAGTAAATATAAAAAGTAATTTATTATTTTTGATTATTTAATATTTTAAAAAATAAATACTAATATTTAATGTTCTGAGTAATAAGACTAATTTTTAAATTGATATTTCTTATTAAATTTTTTCTTTTTTATTTCTTAATTGAACTACCTTCATATGGTTCTTTAATGGAATTTACTTAATCTAATTGATATTATCTTAGTCTTTCAAAATGAAGTTATCTTCTACAAACTCGATCATATTCACAACTTATAAATTATTCATCTTCTATTGCATTGAGTTCATTAACAATTCCAAATACTTTAAAAAATTTTAATAATAATAATATAATAAAAAGAGATATTGAAATGGAAAATAAAAAGAAAAAAAAAAAATAAAGAAAAAGAAAAATGAAGAAGACCGAAAAGGAAAAAAAAAAAGGAAAAAAGAAAAAGAAAAAAAAAAGAAAAAAAAAGATAATATTAAAGAAATATTTAAAAAATAATAAATAAATAAATAAATAAAACTTTAAAATACTTTTAATCACTTCGTTTTTTATAATTCTATTCTCATCTTATGATAGTATAATCATTTTGACTAAAACTTACCTTTAATTTTTGGTAATTTTTTTGTTGAAATATTGAAATGTCATTTTCATATCTGTGACTTATTACATTTTAAATAAAAATGGTTTATGCTATCAACAAATTGTTATAGTATTGAAGATAAATATTTAAGTTTAAAAAAATTTAGAGTTATTTAATATAGTATGATTTAGGGTTTCATCTTTGGAAATAAAGATAATATTAAAGAATTCTTTATTTTTTTGACTTATTGTCCTTATTAGAGTTTTTTTGTCACATATTTTGTTCAATTTTTATTATGGCTATTTTATAAGTTAATGTCTTTTCACTATATTAAAAATATTTGGAAGTATATATTATTTTTTATATGTTTATATTTTAAAAACATAGATTTAATCAATAAGAATATCTTTATAGAATAATTTACTCATATAGGTAATTTGTTTAATGGTTAATCTATATCTTAATATTATATTGATAATTAATATAAAAAATAATACAAATATTTATATTATTGAAATAAGATAAAATAACTAATTTTATTTCATTTTCCTATTCATAATAAAAGAAAAAATCAAGATATCTTTTTTTGAATTCAAATATCATTGTTTTTCTAACAATTTTAAATATATTCAAAGATATAAAAATGCTTTTCTAAAAATTTTTCCTTGTTTATATGCTCATTTTGAGAATTTAAAAAGAAAAAAATTCAAATAAATCTAAAATAAATTAATTTTAGGTAAATGATAAACTTTTTTTCCAAATCAACTTTTATAATAATTTATTTATTCTTTAATTTTTCAAAATTAATTATAATATATAAAAAATATTACTATGAGGATAAATATTATTTTGGAAAAGAATGAATAAAATGTTATTCAAAGAAAAAAAATTCATGATTTTCATGAAAGAATGAGTATATAAATATTTATATGTTGAAAAAAAAAATTTATATCTAAAAAGAATTACAAAAAAATTAATAATTTGGAATAAAAAAATAAAAAACAGAAATATAAATTTGAGGAGATAAATGTAAATAAAAGAATAATTCTTTAATAATAAAAAAAAAGAAAAAGATAATAAAATAATTTATAAGAATTTAAATTATTGTTTAAAATATATAAAAAACAAAAATTGAAAAAAATTCAAATAAACTAAAAAGTTTGTATCCAAAACAGAAAAATAAAATCATTTATTAATAAAAAAAAGAAAATTTTAATTTAAAAATTTATCATGAATATATGATTGTAAGTAAGTATAAAATAAAATAAAAAATTGCCTAATAATGTAATCATATAAGGAATATTAATAATATTTAGAAAGTTTTAAGGAAAAAACATGAAATAACAAAGAGATTTATTATAAATTGAAATAAAAAAATATAAAAAAAGAGTTTTTTATTTGTTTCTATTCAATAAAAAATAAATTAAATTATTATAAATTATTTATTAATCATAGCCTAGTCTCTAATAAGCGATTATATATGGAAAAATCATATTTTTAAATTAATTTTATTATAATATATAGTGTTATTGGGGATTGGGGATTGGGGATTGGGG
>JAJJKW010000070.1:0-17701 GCA_023805745.1 Isotricha sp. YL-2021b | reverse complement strand
ATCCCCAATCCCCAATCCCCAAAAATATTTGTAATTCATTTATATCATTCTCATTCTCCATTTTTAAATTAAATTTTAATGAATAAATTATTTTAATAATTAAGATTTATTTTTAAAAAATAAAAAATTATTTTTGAAAATAGAGTCTCTCTTTTCATAATAAGAGTAAATTTTCACAAAAAATATATAAATCAAAAATAATTAGAGTAATTATTTTGAAATTTTTCCATTTCTTGATATTATTTTTATTCTTATTGTTGTATAGTTATTATTGTTTCTTTGATTTGAAAATAAGATGGAAGTTATTCAAATTATTTTAGAGTAAATAATTATTTTGTAGAAGATGAAGGAGAAAATGGATTATAATTTTTTATTTACTGTTAATTAAAATTTTTCATATTTAAAATAATAATTATTATTAAATTATTATTTATTTTTCAAATTAGAATTAATAATTTATATTGTTAGAGATTTTATATTCCTTTTTTTTTCAAATAAAATTTTCCATAGTTTCACTTTCTGTTATTAGATCATATTTCGAATTACCACATAAAACATTTTTATTTTTATTGTTTTTAATTATTATTTAATTCAATTTTAAAATTTTTTATGAGTTTGTATTTTATTATAATATTATTATATATATTTTTTTCCTTCTAGTAAATTTAATAGACATGAAGGAAACATTACTGGTATAATTAATGGAAATAGTAATAGTAATATTATTTTAGAAAAAACAATATCTATGAATGATGCACATATTTATATTTAGCCTATACTGAAAATGATTTAATCCATGGACCATTCAATGAAAAATATAGTATGTTAAGTGATTTATTTATTTTTACAATTAATAGCCAAAAAAACTATAACTTTATCAGTCTAGAAAATCTAAAAAGAAAATAATCTATTACTTCAAATATATCTAGTTTTTTAGAAACAGATTCCTATAATAGTTATAAATCCCCCTGTATTCTCAGTATTTAATATAGATTATGTAAGGAAAAAGAATTTTTGAAAGAATTCGATTATTATGAATATCAAAATTCTTTTTAATGTCATATTATTTAGACATTGAATTATTTGATTATAAATGTCTACCATATAATCATGAAATGTTAAAAATATATATAAAGTATGAAAGTGAATTAAAAGCTTTGAGGCAAAAGTTTAATTATAGTGATGATATTTCATTTTTTTTAAATGTTGATAAAAGAAATACAAAAAATAAAAAAATAAGAGAGATACCACCCTTTAAAGAAATGAATTAATGGAAAAAAATATAAAAGTATAAATAAATGATATTTTTGGAAAAGATAATCAACAAATCTATTGCTTGTGTTTGTAATTTAGTCACTTATATGGATTTACATATGGAAAAAGAAATCAGCTCTTGTTTAGAGAAAATAAAGAAGGGAAAAAATTTATCGAAGAATGGAAAGAATATTATTTATAAAGAGTTATGGGAAAAGGATATGATACATTTGATTTGTATAAATAAAAGAAGAAAGGATTTGAATTAAGTATATTAAAAAATAAAAAAATTTTTAACTTTCCATGGATTATTAAAGAAATAAGGGAAATTTTGTTTAGTATTAGTGGATATTCTAATTAAAAAAAATGTTAATTTACTATTATTCCTAATATATAAAAAAAATTGGAAATAGTTAAATAAAAAATATATAAAGTTTTTGTTTTTTTATAGATATATGTCTGGAGAATATAAATTAACTTGCTATTGTAAAGCATGTAATGGTGGTAATTATGATACAAAATCAGGAAAAAAAGCTAAAGTAGGAGAAACAGTTGCAGTTCATCCCAATTTATACGAGAAATATGAAAATCATGAGATTTATATAGATGGAATTGGTTATAGAACAATTCAAGATACACATGGTATGAAAAATGAAAAACTAATTGATATTTTTGTTGATTGTGGAGATAACGATGAATGCAATTGTGAAGGAGAAGAAAATGAAAAATATAATGGAAAAGCTAATGTTACATTTTAGATTAAATATTGTTTTAATAAGAGAATTTTTAAAACTCTGTTAATTAAACTATTCATAAATTTAAACTAATTTAAATCTATATTTTTCATAATTAATCAAAATTAAGATTTTTTTAATAAACAGATTTTAGTGGATTTATAGTTTATTTCAATAATTAAAATAAATAATTATATTAATTAAGAGAAGATAATTCTCTAAAATGCAAAAATAAAACATTTAAATAAAGTCAAATATAATCAGAAGTTCAAATCCTATCAAAAATAAAATTCTTTTTTTTATATCAGAAAGAATCAAAAAAAATTATAAGAGTTTCTTAAGATTTGCATCTTCAAGAACCTTAAAGTAAATTTTATCATCAAAAACAATTAAAAAAAAGTGTCGAAAATACTTAATGAATATTTAATAATATAAATTTATTAAATCATGAAAATGAATTTTATGAATAATTATTAAATAATATAATTAAAAATATACAAAAAGATTGTGAAAAAAGAAAAAGTAAATTTTATAATTTATTTAGGAATTTGAAACTAAAAAATACAAAAATTATCAAAGAATATGAGATTTTGTTTGATTTTTAACAATTTTATTTTTTCATATAAATATAAGATATTTATATATTGAATTATTATAAATGATTTATAAAAGATTATTGGAAATTTTAAAATTGTAAAATTTAAAATTTAATACAGTTTTGAAATCTAGATAAATTATATAAAAATTATTATTATCCATTTCTTCTTGTATCCTCCTTCATTTGCATCATAAATTTGAGAAAAATCAGTTAACTGATTATCATATTTAATAAATCTTTCAGAATATGTCTTAGGATCAAAACATGATATAGTATTATTATTCTTTTTTTTAATCCAGTTTTAAATTTAGAAATAATGTTTGCTCCATAATTTTAAAAAAATTAAAATAGAAAATAATCAATTATTGAAATTATATATCCTGTTTCTTGATTTAAACTTGGATATAAATATTTCTTATAATATTTTATATCATGAAATTTCCTTTTCTCCTTATTTGTTTCCTTCATTTCATCAATTTATAGTATTCTATATTTATTATCTGAATCTATATTGTTACCAATTTTATTATTTTCAAAATAATTATCCATATTTAATATATTATTATCTGGGGTATATTGACTAGAAAATAACTGCTTTAAAGCATTATCTTGGTTTTTTTTAATATTTTAACAAAAATATCTAATAAGAATCTATTTTGAGGAAATGATAGTTGGTAATAAATAAATTTTATTTTTAATTTGAAAAAATTTTTTAGTTAATATTTTTTTAAATAAAGTTAAAAAGTATTTTCAAAAACCAGATTTTAAATATTTATTTTGTTCAATTTTTTAATAAATTTAAATTTTTTAATTTTTTTAATGAATTAAAAAAATAATTAGAATGAAAAGAAGAAAGAATTTATTAATATTAAAAATATCTTTAATTATTACAAATTTATTATAAAGAAAAAAATATGAAAAAAAAATATATAATTCCAAAACAATAAAAACTTTAAATTATTTTTTACTTATATCCATCCAAATTGATTAAAATTAACTATAAAAATTATCATATTATTTATTCTTCAAATTCATATTTTTTACAAATAAAATCAATAACTTCAGTGAAATCAAATCTTTCATTTTCATTAACTTTAAGCATATTAACTAATAATTTTTTAAATTTATCCGAATAAAAATTATTGTTATTTTCTTGTTTACAAGCATCTTTAATATAATTTTGGATAATATTATAATTATCAATATTTAAATTTATATGTACAAAATCTCTAAATAAATCTAACTCATTTCCTTTAAACAATGAAAATAAAATACATAAACCAAGAGAATAAACATCATTTTTAATAACATTAAAATTTCCAGATTTAATTTTAGAATAATATATATTATATAAATTAGGACTTATAAATTTATTATTATTTTGAGAAAGATTAGAATCAGAAAAATAAAATAAATGTTCAAAATCAGATATTTTATAAACAGAATCTTTAAAAACAATAATATTATTTGGATTAATACAAAAATGTGCAATTTCTTTTTTTTGTAAAATTTCTAAAGCAACACTAATTTGATAAATTATATTAACTAAATCAATTTCATTATATAATTTTTTCATTTTTTTCATTGAATTAATTTCACTTTGCCAATTATTTAATCCTAATTCTTCTAATATTTCTATTTCATTTTCATTTATATAAATTCCTTCAATTTGAATTATATATGGATTATCTTTTAAAGAATATTGAAATGAATATTGAGAAATGATTCTATTTAATTCTTCTTTTGTTTTATAATTTATTTTTTTTAATGCTGAAAATTTATTATTTTCAAGATTTCTAACACAAAAAATTTTACTTTTTTTACTTTCACCTATTTGAGATATTATTTCATAATTTTTTGGTTCAAAAATAGGAAGAAGAGAATTTTTTTCTTTTATACTTTCTTTTTTATTTTCTTTTATTTTATAAATTTTATTTTCTTTGAAATCAATATCAGTTTTTAAAATATTAGGAATTTCTTCTATAATAAATAATTCATCGTTATTATTTTTTTTATTAATATTTTTATCAATATGAATTGTATTTGATTTTTTTTTGAAAAATTCAATTTCTTCTTTTTGAAGAATAGAAAATTTAAAGGTTTTACTTTTTTTAGATAAACCAGAATTTAAATTAGTTTCATTAAGATCTTTACTAAGAAGATTATCTGTATTATTAGTATTAGCATTACTTCCTATAATTTTATTATCATCAATAGAACTATTATCTTTAATCTTTTCTTCAATAATTTTATTATAAATTTCATCAATTATTTTTTTTTCTTCATTAAATTTATCAATAGGATCTTCTTCTTCAAAATTATCAAAATTTTCATCTCTAAATCTTAAATTACAAAAAGGACATTCAAAAATAAATTTTTCATATTTCATCATTGATTTACATTTAGAACAAAGAACCATTTTTCTTCCATTATAATTAGATAAATAAACAATGCCATTACAATCTTTTTTATGATAAAATTCTTTAATATTATGATTACAAGGAATAATATTTGGTAAAGCTAATTTTTTATTTATTAAAGAATTTTTTATAGATAAAGATAATGGTTTATAAATATATGGATTATATATTTTTGCATTTGAATGAAAATCTTGTTTACATTTCATACAAGTCCAAATAATATCATAAGGATTACTTGTAAAATTACATTCTTTACATATTAATTTATTATTTTTAATATCTAAAAAAAATTTTCCTTTACAATGTATACATCCCATTTGTTGATTTATTATTAATCTACAATGATATTTTTCCCATGTTGCAGGTTGAATATTACTATTATAATTTTCATCATTTATTATTATTCTTGTATAATATATTATTTGACAAAAGTCACAATATAATTTTATATAATTTGATTTATAACATCTTAGACAATTTGTACATATTATTCCATAAATTTCTTCTTTATAATTATTTTGATTATTTAAAGTTGAATTTGATGATTTATTATTATCTAAAAAAATT
The DNA here is from genome assembly GCA_023805745.1 of Isotricha sp. YL-2021b. NCBI lineage: Eukaryota > Ciliophora > Litostomatea > Vestibuliferida > Isotrichidae > Isotricha > Isotricha sp. YL-2021b. Next base: position 12,128 of record JAJJKW010000070.1, on the reverse strand, counting down.
ATGCTTGAATTAAACATTTTTCTATTCATTTTATTATTGTTATTATCTGGAATATTTAAACTTGAATTTGATAATTTATTATTTTCAGAAACATTGAAACTTGAATTTGATAATTTATTATTATTTTCAGAAACATTGAAACTTGAATTAGATAATTTATTATTATTTTCAGAAATATTTAAACTTGTATTTGATAATTTTTTATTAGTTAATTTATTATTATTATTAAAATTATTATTATTATATACTAAAATAAAATTATTTTTTTTATTACAAAAATGTATTGGATTGTCTTCTTGATATTTACAATGTTTTAAAAAAGAAAAGCCTTCTCCATTTTCAATAATTCTACCTTTAAAAACTAAAGTTTTTTTTAATATTTCAGAATCAATTAAATATTTTTCTAAATAGAGATTTCTTTCAATTTCTTTCATTAATTTTTTTAAATCTTCATTTTCAAAAGATTCTTCTGTAAATTTATCTATAATTGATATTCTAACATTATATACAATTGATCTCATAAAATCTCCTTCTTTTTTTCTAATGATATCTTCAAATAAATCTTCATATTCATTATTATACATTTTTTTTATTTCTTCTTCTAAGTCTTTTGGTGATTTTGATAATTGAATAAAATTTTCAAATTTTGAATTTTCAGCTTTCATAATTTATGAAATTTAATTTTTATTTTATTTATAAAAAAGATTATTTTAATGATAAAAGAATATTGAAAAAATATATTTTATTTTAAATTGAATTTAGTTTTGATTTGGAAAATAAAATAATAAAAATGAACTTATTAATATATTTTTTATATATTACAAAATTATTTTTATTCTATAATTAATTTTTTCATTCTAAGTTCATCTTTATAATTATAATCTATATTAATTTTTCCTTTATGAACTTCAGGTAAAACAATATTATTATTATTATTATTATTATTATTAATATTATCATTATTTTCACTTTGATTTTCTTCTTTTAAAAGATTTTCTATTTCTAAATCAATATCAGAATTATCATTATAATTTAAATTATTCATATTAAAAAAATTTCTGACTTCATCTTGTTCCATTTTAATTTGTCCAAGTTCATCATTAACTAATTCCCATTTATCAACAGAAACTTCTTCATTTAATTTAATTAATATTTTATTTGATTTTTCTAATACTTTAAATATTTCTGAATCAATTTGAGTTTTTTCTATTTCTATTATTTTTTCTGAAATTATTTGTAATTGTTTTTCACTATTTGATATTTGTATATCATACATTTTTTTCCTTTTTAATTCAAATATTGCTCTTTCTTTTTTTCCATTTTTTAAATAATTTTTTGCTTTTTCTTTTGTGTTATTACTTTCTTTTTCTAAAGTTTTTATATATTGTCTTATTTTATCTCGAGTTGTTTTACATTCTATTAATGATTTTTCTAAAGGAGTTAAATTTAATATTTTTTTCTTTTGATTTTCTGATGAATCAAAAGCAAAAAAATTAGAAATTGATTCTCTTATTCCTGAAAAAAAATGTTCCATAATTTTTTTCTAATATTTTAATTTTTTTTATTTTTTGTTAATTTTTTTTTCTTATTTTTGATTTTTTATCTTTTTGAAGAAAAATGAGTTGTGAAGAACAAAAAACAGAAGTTGAAAGTGTTGAGAAAAAAGAAGAAAAAAAAGAAGAAAAATTAGAAGAAAAAAAAGAAGAAAAAAAAGAAGAAAAATTAGAAGAAAAAAAAGAAGAAAAAAAAGAAGAAAAATTAGAAGAAAAATTAGAAGAAAAAAAAGAAGAAAAATTAGAAGAAAAAAAAGAAGAAAAATTAGAAGAAAAATTAGAAGAAAAAAAAGAAGAAAAAAAAGAAGAAAAATTAGAAGAAAAAACAGAAGAAAAAAAAGAAGAAAAAACAGAAGAAAAAAAAGAAGAAAAAATAAAGAAAGATGAAAAAGAGGATGATAAATTGGAGGATGATGAAAAAGAAATAATAAAAAAAATAAAAGAAATACAAATTTCATCTTCTTTAAAATCAAAACTTTGCCAGATAAATTATTTAAATAATGAAAAAATATCAATAGAAAAAACATATGCAAAAGAATATGATAATATAAAAAACTCATATGATAAAAAATATTTAAATATCTTTTCAGAAATACAAAAAATAGTTGATGGAGAATCTAAAATAAATATATCAAAAGAACAAACAAAAAAATATATTAAAAATGAAAAAAACAATGAAGAAAAAAAAGAAAATATTTTAGAAGAATTATCAAATGAAAAAATAGAAGATTATTGGATAAAAGTTATAACAAATTCAAAATATTTTACAATAACAGAAAAAGACAAAAAAATAATAAAATATTTAAAAAAAGTATGGATGGAAAAAATAGATAATACAATAAATGATTTTATAGTATATTTTCAATTTGATAAAAATGATTTTTTTTCAAATGAAATATTATATAAAAAATATTTTTTCCCTGAAAATGAAGAACATAAACCAAAAAAAATAGAAGCTTCTACAATAAATTGGTTATCAGGAGATAAAAATCCAACAATAGAAAAAAAAGTAAAAAAAATAAAAAAAGGAAAAAAAACAACAAATAAAACAATTCATGAAGATATTGATTCTTTTTTTTCTTTTTTTAAAAATACTGAATGTAATAGTTTTACTGATGATGAAGTTATTTTTTTTATTGATGATTTATTTAATAATCAATTAGAATATTATTTAAATATTAGAATTGGATTAACTTATCATGCTGATGTTTTTAAAGATAATTCTGATGATGAAGATGATGATGTTTATGATAAAAAGAAAAAAGAAGAATGTAAAAATCAATGAAATTTCCTTTATTTTCATATTTTTCTTTCAAAATAGTTTTTATAATTAAATTATTATTATAATAACATCTTAAATTAAAAAAGAAAAGATATTTAAAATAATTAAAAAAAACTTTTTAAAAATAACTTATACAATTTATTCAAAAAACTATTATTTTTTTTTAATTTCTTCATTATTTTAAATAATAATAAATTAAAATAAAAAATAAAACTAAAAGTTAAAAAAAAATATATAAAAAAAATATATATAAAATAAAATGGCATTTGTAATAGAATCAGAAAGAAATTTTAACTTTAATAAAAATAATGAAGAAAATGAATTAGGTCCAGGACAATATCTTCCAATAACATTTAATAGAGAATATAAAGAAAATATAATTCCATTTAATTCATCAGAAGAAAGATTAAAATCTAAAATAAATAATTTTCCAGGTCCAGGAAAATATTATAAAGATATTTCAAAAGAAGAAGAAATAAAAAGAAAAGAAAATAAAAAAATGGAAATTATAAATAAAATAGATGAAATTAAAACAAGTAATAAAATATTATCTCCTGATGATCCAGAAACAAAAAAAGAATTTCAAGCTCAAATAAGAATAAAAAAAAATTATGAAAAATATGGTTTTTCAATAAAAGAAAAAAGATTTAAAACTTTTGAAAATGAAATTCCAGGTCCAGGAACTTTTTTTAATAATAAATATGAAGAAGAAGAAAAGAAAATAAAAGATAAAATAAAAAAAGATAAAAAAAAATTAAAAATAAATAATAATAATAAATTTTATAATTTAGAAAAAGCTCCTTTTAATATTGATTCAATTCCTCAAAAAATTTCATTTGGATATGAAGAAAAAAATAATAAATTAATTAAAAGAGATAATCCAAATAAATTTAAAATTTTTTCTGGAATTGAAGGACAAGATCAAATTGGTCCTGGAACTTATGATATTGATTTTCCTGAATATTGGAAAAAAAAAGGAACAAATTGGTCAAAAAATAAATCTTTAAGAAATTTCCAAAATAAAAAAATTATAAGACCAAAAACAAGTTATAATGTTAATCATATTAATTGTACTCAAGGTAATTTTCGTGATGAAGATAAAAATAATAATAAATATAATTATAGTGATTCTAATTTTAATAGTCATTTAAATTATAAAAATTTAAATTCAGAAATTTATAAAAGTTATAATACTAATAAAAATAATATTATTATTATTCCAAATAAAGAAAGTTCTTATTTTAAAGGAAATAATAATCCAGGACCTGGAACTTATTTTACAAATAATAATTATATAAGTTCTTTTAAGAAAGCTTCTCAAAAATTAAAAAATAAAACTAATAATTATTTTTATAGTTCTTCAGATAGATTTGGGAAAGGTTTAAATTCTCCAATGGAAATTACAATAAAAACAGGAAAAGATTTAGAATTATATAATCCAATAAATAATAATAATAATAAAAAAATAAAAAATAAAACACCTCCAAATCAAAAATCAAATATAGCATTTTTATCTCAATCAACACGTTTTCCATATGATAAAAAAGAAAATAAAAATAAAGAATTAAATAATAATACTGAAATAAATAATAATAGCAATAATAATATAAAAGAAAATATATTAAATAATAAATATCATAAAAATATATTTTCAAATAAATTATTAAATTCATCTTTATCAACATCACAATCATCAATTCAATCTCGTCCAATAACAGGAAATGGAACATTTTATAGAAGAGATATAAGATTTAGAGAAGCAGAAATAGAACAAAAAAAAAGAAGTGAAAATCCAGGTCCTGGAAGTTATATAAATCCTTTTTCAAATACTGGAAATTTTAATACAGTTAATATTAATGGAAGATTTGTTGATTTAAGAACTGGAAATAATATTATTAATGAAAATAAAAGACCTAAAACTTCAAAAAAAAATTATAATTTAAATAGACAAGAATATATAATTTTTAATGATAATCCTGGTGTTGGAAAATATAATAATCATGATATTGGAACTATACAATATATTAATGATAAAAATTATATTAATAGAATTAATTATAATAATAAAACTACTTTAGGTTTTAATTCAAGTGATAAAGGAAAAAGAAATGAAATTTTAAAAGAAGAAAATATTGGTCCTGGAAGTTATATTAAAAATAAATTTGTTACTGAAATTCAAGTTGAACCTGCTTTTCATAGTTCTGTTTATAGAACTGTTTTAGATAAGAAATTAAAAAAAAATTCTATTGGTTCTAAATTAGGTCCTGGACAATATGATATTGATAATAAATGGATTAAACAAACTTTTAATGTTAAATATTTATAATTTTTTTTTAAATATTAAAATTATTTTAGAATTTATATTTTTCTATTTTTAAAAACTTTTAAAAATAAAAATCTTTCCTGATGTTTTTATTTGAAAAAAAATATGTTGGATTTCAAAAATATTTTTTCTTTTTATTATTATTGATTAATAATTATATATATATAATAATTTATCAAAATTATTCTAATTATTATATTTATTTATTCAAAAAAAAATTAAATAAAAAATATTTTTATGAACAAGTACTCATTCCTTGAATTTCAGATTGTTCATTTTCATAATTTGGTTTATTTATTTTTTTTTTTAAAATTTCATATGTTAAATCATTAATATCTTTATCTATTGTATTTCCATATATTTGTAAATTTTTATTAAAATTATTTCTATTTTTATAATTTAATCTTTCATTTTTTCTTTTATAAAATTCCTCTCCATTTAATTCAGAAAATTTTTCAATTAAATTTTTTATATTTTCTTTTTCATTATTCAAATTATTTTGTAATTCTTTTATTTGTTCTTCTAAATATTTTATTTGATTATTTTTATCTTCAATTTCATTTTTAATTTTTTTATTTTCTTCTTTTATTTTTAATCTATTAAAATCTTTTTCATAATTTAATAAATTATTTTCCAAATAAGAAATTTTTTCATTATTATCTTTATTTAAATTAGTTAAATTATCAAAATGTTCATATAATATTTCACATTGAGTAACAATTAAATTTAAAAAAGAATTTATTTTTTTTAATTTTTCAATTGAATTAATTTGTTCTCCATTATCATTTAAAGAAATATTTTTAATTAATAAAAAATCATCAAATTCATTTATAAATAAATCATAATTATTTTCTATAATCTCTCTATTTCTATTCAAATAATCTTGAATAATTAAAATACAATTGTCAATTATTTTTTTCATAATTTCATTATTTTTTTTTAAAGTATATAATTCAATTTCTTTATCTTTTTCAATAGAATTTTGTAATAATAATTTATTTCTGCTTATTGAAATTTCTGCTTTTAATTCTGCATTTTCATAAATTAAAGTTTTTACTTGATTTGATAATTCATTTATTTTTATTGTTAATTGATTATTTTTAGAATTAATATCATAATTATTATGAATTTCAGTTTTTAATTCATTAATATTTTTTTCTAATTTATTATTTAATTCTCCATTTATATTTTTTAAATCTTCAAAATTTTTTTTAAAATTTTTTTCCCTTTCAAAAACTTTTTGAATTTCTTCATCTTTAGAATAAGAATCTTTATATAATTTCATATATTTTCTTGAAATATCATTTAATTTATAACTCATTTCTTCATTTGTAAATTTTAATTTATTATTTTCTTCTATTTTTTCTTTCATATCTTCATCATATTTTTCTTTCCAAAAATTAATTTCATTTTTTAAAGTTAAATTATCATTTTTTAATTTACTTTTTTCTATTGAATTTAAATCTTTTTCTTGAATAATTTTTGATAAATTATTTTTTAAATCTTCATTATAATTTTTTTCATTTGAAAATTGATGTTTTAAATTATCATTTGCATCTTTTAATAATCTTATTTCTTCACTTTTTTCTTTTATTTTTTCTATTAAAGCTATTTTTTCCTTTTCAAGATTTGAAATAATATTATTTAGTTTTTCTTTTTCACTAATTAAATTTTTTAAATTTTGTTCTGTAATAATCATTTTTCTACTTGATTCCATTTTTAAAGAATCAAAGTTTATTTTTAATTTATTTAATTCAATAGTTAATTCTTCTATATTTTTTTCTTTATTTTGATTTATTTCTTTTAAATTTTCAATTTCACTTTTTTTATCTTCTATTTCATTCATTAAATCCATAATTTTATTTTCATTTTTTTTTAAATTCTTTTTCATTTCTTTTAAACTTTCTTCTATTATTTTTTTATCACTTTGGTAAACTTGTAAATTATTTGATAAACTTTCTTGTAATTTATCAACTTGACTTTTATAAATTAAAATATCATTTTTTAATTTATCGTTTTCAATTTCATATTTATCATTTGATTTTTGTAAATTTTCATTTTTATAATTTAAACTTTCAACTTCATTATCTAATTTATTTTTTAATTTTTCTAAATTTTCATAATCACTTTTAAAATTAGCTAATTTACTTTGAAGATTATTTGAATCTTGTAAATCTTTTTCTATTTGATTTAATTTATTTAAATATGCTTCAATTAATTTATCTTTTTCACTATTTTCTTTTAATAAATTTTTATATTTATTTTCTATTCTTTCATTATCTTTTCCTAAATTTTTATCTTTATCAATTAAATCATCATATAATTTTTTAATTTTTTGATATTCATTCATTAATTGATTATTTTTAATTTTTAAATCTTCATTTATTTTTTGCAAATTTTTAATTTTTGAATTTAAATCTTCAATCATAACTTTATTATGAACTAAATATTTTTTATTTTTTTCATTTTCTTCTTTCATATTTGTATAACCAACTAAAACATCAATTGGTTTTAAATTTGTTTTTTTTGATGCATTATCTAAATTTAAAGCAATATTATTTTTAATTAAACTACTTTCTAAAGTTTGTTTTAAAATTTCAATATAATTTTTTAATTCTTCATTTTGTAAAGTTTCTTTTTTTAAAGTTTCTGACATTTGTTCTTTTTCATTAAATAATTGAATATATAAAGATGAAAATTGTTGATTTGAAAAATTAATTGAATCTTCTTTAAAATTCTTTATATCATCATTATTTATTGGTAATGTATGTCCTGGAAATAATTGAAGTATATGTTCTTCACATAATTTTTTATAATCTTCCAAATTTTTTATCTTTTTTTCTAAATTTTTTATTTTTTTTTTCAAATTTTCTATGTTATCAAAATTTGAAAAATTTTCATTTAATGTTTCTTCAACATTTTTATCTTTTTTTGATGTATTTAAAAATTGAGATAAATCTTTATTAAATAAATTTATTCTTTCTGTTTGTAATTTATTTTCATCTGTCATTTTTTTTTCTTTTAATTTATTTATCATTTATTTTAAAAATAAATATAAGTGATTAATTCAGAATTGTAAATTAAATTTTTAAGTATTTTTTTTGAAAAAAATTTATTTGTTATTTAAATTAAGTTTTTCTAAAACTGTTTGAAAATCAGTTTCATATAATTCAAGAGGAAATCTATTTTTATTGTCTTCATTTTGAACAATTCTATCATCTTCTTCATTTAAAATATATCTTAATTCAATTTCATCATTATCTTCATCATCAACATTTAATAATTCATCCCAAGTAGAATATAATCTAAGTTTACTATCAAATTTAGTATTTTTAATTAGTTCATTTTCTTCTTCATTTTCAGAATTATCTAAAGTTAAATTTTTAACATTTTTATTTTTGTCTTTTTCATCTATATTATTATTTTTTTCTTTTTCATCATCTTTTAAAATTTCCACATCAATAATTTTAACTTTATTTCTTTTTGGAATATAAACTAAATCAATAATCATATAATTTAAATTATCATCTCCAATTTCAATTTTATCTAAACAATCCTTAATATCATTATTAACAAAATCAATAATACATAATCTAATTTTATCAATATCTTCATATTGTTCATATAAATTAATATATCTTTGAGAAATACCTTTTAATTTCTTATTAATAAAATAACATCTAAATTCAAATTTATGTTCTATTTTATACCATTCTTTAATAATTAAAAAATTTTGTTTAGATACATTAAAAGTTTCTAAACATCTTTCACTTCCTTTAATTACACTTATTAAATTATCTATATTAAAACATTTCAATTGAGTTAACATAAATTGAGCATCTGTTGGTGCTTTATCATTTAATTTAACAAATACATATTCAAATTTTTCTATTAAATTTATTATTCTTTTTGCTATTGTGTCATTTATTAATTTCTTAGATTCTGTATCTAATAATATTGAATCATTTTCTAAAAATTGATTAAAATCTTCATCTAAATCAACTATTGCAAATTTTGTATAAAATTTCTCAAATATTGTATATATTTCTTTTAAAGACATTTTTTTAAAGGAGATTATTTTTATTATTATTGTTATTTAATTGATAGTTTTTGGAAACAGCATTGATTTTTTTAAAGTATAAAATTAAAAAATAAATTTTTAACAAAATTTTAAATTTAATTTCTTGATTCAAATTTTGTTATTATTTGATTTTTTTAAATCTTTTTTTAGTTAATTTCAACTAAAAAAAAGATTTTTAATTTTATAAATTTGGTTATGTTTTATTTTAAGAAGAAAATAATTTTATATAGCATTATTTTTTATAATAAATTAATTGAATTTTTTATATCTTTTTAAATTAATTTTTCTATAAATAATAATATTTAAATTTGTAAATGGGATTCCTATAGTAAAAATCTTTTTTAAATAATTATTTTTAAACCATGTTTTAAATGCAAAAGAAAAATCATTTATTTGATATTAACTTTTATATTCTTGAAGAATTAATATGATTTAGCTTTTTAATATATTTTATTTTTAATAAATTTATCAAAGTTTTCATTAATGAAGAAAAAATTTTATTATAATATTTTAATCACAATTCGAATAATATTTTGAAAGCTAGGTTATTTTTATATTTCAATATTTTTTATTTTATTATAAATTTTTTATTTCTTTTTTTGTTTTATATTCTTTAAAAAAATTAATTATTCATTTCATTTTTATATCTTTTTCTTTTTTTGACAAATAATATTATTTTTTATAATTAACTATTAATTTCTATTTTTTGTTCTTAAAGTATCATTTTTTAAAATTTTCTTTTTAATAGTCATGAAAATTTGTTATATTTATTGAATTTTTAATAAAGATTAAAATTATAATCTATTTTCTTGAAGAATTTATTGTAAAATTATATTTAAAAAAAATGAAATTGTTAAATACTATAATGATTTAATTTTTAAGTTTTGAATATTTTGATATATTGATCTTTTTCATTAGAATATTTTATTTTCAGTCTAAATCAATATTTTTTCATTGTTATACTTTTTGATTAAAATATTTTTAATTACTTTGATTTTCAATTTATTAATATATTTTTAATAAATCTTTTTTAGTTTTATTTGTATAAGTTATTAGAATATTTTAATATTTTCATAGAGTTTGTTTATTTATCTACCAATAAATAAGGATTTTGCTGAAATTCATTATTTTATTTTAATATTAAAATAAAAATTTAATTTCAAAAAAATATAATATTATTAACTTCTTAAAAATTAATTTATTTGATAAATAATCAAACTATTCTTCTTAAATTTCTTCTAATTATATATAATTTTTGGTAATAATAAAATTTTACCTAAAATTTCAGTTTATTCTTAAAAATTAAAATTCTTATTGAATAAATAAGAAAAATTAATAAATGAAGTATATTTGAAGTTTTATTAAAAATTAATATAAAAAATAATTATATTGTTATTAATGACACTGTATTAATAAAAAAAGTAAAATAATAAAATAAAAAATGAAAAAAATGATATCTCTATTAGCATTCTTATCTATTCTATCATTAAATACTTCAACAAATTTAGGTCAAGTTCAAAATATAATCAAATACTCACCACAAGAATTATATGAATATACAAGATCAGAAAGATTTGGGAATTATTTTATAGGAGATCCATCAAAAACTTATTTATCATCTTATTCTTTGTCAAAAGCTAAAGAGAATTTAAATCAGATATGCATTAAAAAAGGAGTTAAAACTTATATTTATATTGTTAATGATATTACTGATTATTCAGAAAATTTTTTAAAACAGCTTGCATATTTAATTGGACCCAATCTTAGTGACCCTAATGCAAATAATTTTTTATTCATTATTTTCATTATTAAACCTCGAAAATATTTTTATACATTAGGTCAAAATGTAAAAAAGAGAATTGAAATTCAAAAAGTAAAAAAAATTATTGAAAATAATATAAACTATTTAAAAAATAATGATTATATAGGTTTAATTAACAATTTGACAAATAAATTAAAAAATGAAATAACATCTGAATTATATGTTTTTATTATAGTTTTAATAATTTTAGTAGTTGTTATTATTATTGCTGTTATTGTTTGTTGTGTAGTCTGTGGAAATTCATCTGGAAGTTATACAAGTTATAATGATGGTTCTGGTGTTGGTGGTGGTGGATGGAATGCTGGTCCTTCAGGAGGAAGTGGAGGATGGAATGCTGGTCCTTCAGGAGGAAGTGGAGGATGGAATGCTGGTCCTTCAGGAGGAAGTGGAGGATGGGCTAGTGGCCATGGAGGCGGTTGGTAATACGTCTTTTTTTTTGATTTTATTTTAAAAAATTTTGAATTTTGAAATTATTTTCAAAAGATTTTTTTTTTTATTATTTTATTTTAATAAGGTTAATAGTTTATTTAATTCTCTTTTTTGAATTATTATTTAGAGAATATTTTATTAAGAAATGAGTTGTTTTTTTTTTTGGAAATTAGTTATTAAGTACAATTTTTATTTATGTTAAATATTTTCATTTTAAATCAATTTTTTAAGTTTAATTTGAATTTTTTTCCACATTTTCCTTTTAAAAAGTTTTATTCTTTTTTTTACATAAAATATAGTTTTTTATTATTTTAAATCTTTAATAATAAAAGAATAATATACTTTTGTAAAGAAATGAACTAAATCTTATAATAAATAGTATTTTGAATATTTAGGAATATTATAAAAAATTGTTTCAAAGTTTTCCAAATTTTCTTAATTTTCCAATACAAATTCACTTTTTTCCATTTTAAATTTTTTGCAAATTTAAAAATTCTTTCAAATTATCTTATAGTTTTATTATTTTTAAAAATATTCATTTTTATAATAAACTATATTTTTTACATAAAAATATAATCCAAAGAAAAACAAAAAAATATTGGGGATTGGGTATTGGGGATTGGGGATTGGGGATTGGG
>JAJJKW010002012.1:0-17710 GCA_023805745.1 Isotricha sp. YL-2021b | reverse complement strand
CCAATCCCCATATAGATAAAATTAATAAAAGACTATATAAAATTCAAAAAAAAAATTTTTTTAATAAAAAAATAAAAAACATAAAAAAAGAGATAATAATAAAGAAAAGTCATTGGTGGAGTTACATTTACCTTAAAAAAAAAAGAAATAGTATGACCCCCCATTTGTTCTTTTCTATTGTAGGGTACCCCCTACCCCCAACTTAAAACCGAACAATATTATATTATTTTTTTTCTTACATAGAAGATTAACTTTATTTTTCTTTTTTCATATAATTTTTCAAATTATTTAATCTTTACTTTGTTTAATTATGACTTTTTTAGTAACTTATGTATTAATAAATAATTTTTTTTTAAAACAGATTATTTCTGATTGAATGAAAAAAAATAAATATGAATATGTGATAGAACATTACTATATTTAGATATTAATTATATTAAAGTAAATAATTTAATGTTAAAACTAAAAAATTTTGTATTCCATATTTTCTAATTTCTAATTCAAATCTTTAAAATTAAAAATGATTAAAAAATAGCTATTTAAGATTTCAAAATTTATTTACAAATTAATTTATTTAAATATATTTAATATTTTTTTTTTAAGAAATATTTTTATTGAACATTATTATTATTCATTTTTTATTCAATATGACTTAAATTGATAGTATTTTAAGAAAAAACAAGTTAGCAAATATAAGAAAAAATTCCTAATTATATATAAAAAAGAATAAATAATTTAAAATTTAAATACAAGAAAATCTTAAAATTATAATAATTATTTTAAAATTAAAAAAATGAAAAAACTTTGTATAAACACCGAATTACAATCATATGATAATGATTGTGAATTATGTACATCAACATCAAGTAAAGGTACCTTGAATCCTTTAAATTTAACAAAATTAATTTCAAAAAAAACATTTCGTGGAAGAAAAGAGAAAAGTCCTCTTCCAAAAGGAGAAAAAAAATGTTCAATATGTTTAGAATTTGAACAATTTTCAAAAGATCAATTAATATCATGTTCAATATGTAATTGTACATTTCATTTGAAATGTTATCATAAAAAATTAAATGAAAATGAAATAAATTCTTCATTTATTTGTGAAAGATGTTTTAATTCAGAAAAAGAAAATCTTCCAATAAATTATTATAAATGTTTTATATGCGGATGTAGTGATGGTGTTCTTTGTAAAAATGAAATAAATAATTTATATTATCATCATTTATGTTATAGATTATTACCTGAATTATATGAAGAAACAGAAAATGAAAGTGAAATTACAAAAGAAAAAATTAGAAAATGGAGATATAAAAGTTCTTGTAGATATTGTAATGAACATATTTCGAAAGAAAAAGTTGTTATTAAATGTGGTAATACAAAATGTAAAAATTATTATCATATTCCTTGTGCTATTGAAAAAGGAATGTTATTTTCTATTTTTTATTTATATAAATATTATTGCTTTGATGAATTTAAAGATAAAATTAGTGTTCCTTTTTTTTGTGCTTCTCATAATAAAAGACCTGCACATGCTTATAGATTAAATGTTATTAATAATAGAAATTTCGATCCTGATAATATTAAAGTTGATGAATGTATTGTTTACCCAAAAAAATCTAATAAAAATATTAATAATAAAATTAGAATTTTTTTAGAGGATGATGATGAATGTGACAAAAATAATAATAATAAAATAATTAATGAAAAAAATAATATTGAAAATAATAAAATTGAAAATAATAATAATTTAGAAAAAAATAATATCGAAAAATATAATTGTAAAATATTTAATGAAGATAAATTTTTAGATTTTAATAATAATAAAATATCTTTTGATGAAGTATTCTTAGGAAATTATTATGAACATGATGTTGAAAGTATCTTTCATTTTGACCAAAATGAAGATGATGATAATTTATTATTTAGAAATTGTTTATAAATTTTTTAGTTAGGGCAAATTTAATAATAATAATATAAAACCACTATAAGTATCTATAAAAATGTTTCAATTTTTTAGATACTGGTTTATAAATGCTTTAATCATACAAAACTAGTTTAAATTCTTTTTATATATTTAAGATTTAATTTTAATTATTTAAAAAATATGGTTAAGAGTGAAAAAACAATATAATTTTTTTTTTATAATAATAAGAAATTTTATTGTGTTACATTGATTAAAATATTAAATTAATTGAGAATCTTTAATTTTATATATATAAAAAATTCTTCTTCCACGTGTAAAGCCTATATTATTTACTTCTCCTTAATAAAAACAATCATTTTCATCTTCAAAAGAATTAAATTTTATATTTTTTTATTATTATATTATTAATAATAATAAATAATTAATTATTTGTATTTTAAAATCATTTATTTATAATTATTTTTTATTTTTTTAAACTCAATTTTCCTATATTTTCTTAAATTAGATTTCCAATGAATTAAATCAATAGGAATAAATTTTTCTCTAAAAGTATTAAAATTTTTATCACTAATATCATCATCATATTCATAAAAAGAATCTAATCCACTTGGATATCTTAAGGTAGAATTCATATCATATTCAATAAATTTTTTATTAATTCTTTCTCCATTTTCCATTTCAATTTTACTAGTTCTAAAAGTTAAAGGATGACTAACAATATTATTTAATTTCATAATATTTATTTTAGATTGTTTTAAAACTGGAGGTAAAAATTTATTTAAAGGTTCTAAATTTTGACTTGATTTTGAATTTACTATACATTTCCAAGTTGGAAATTTTTGATTAAAAGAATTATTATTATTTACTCTTAATGATGTTGCAAATTGAAATTGTATTTTATCTTTTTGTTCTGTTGATTTATTATGTAAAAAGTGATATAATTCTTCTAAATTATAACTATTTCTTTTATTTAAATTCTTAATTGTATTTTTTTTTTTTTTTTTAAATTTTTTGAAGTCTTCATCATAAAAATGAGGAGGTGATAAACTTTTATTTTTTAACACAATATTATTTTTATTCTTTGAATAAATTCGTAATTTATTATACCATTCTAATTCACTTTGTTTAGTTAAAACATTATTTTTTAACATATAATTAAAAAAGTTAGTAGATATTTTTTCACCATTTTTATCTTTAATTAAATTATAATTATTATTAGGTTTTGATTTTTTTAAACTTAAAGATAATTTCCCTTTAAAATCTTTCATTATAATAAAATTTAAAAAAAAATATTAAAAACATTAAAAATTATCGAAAAAAAAATGTATCAAAAGTAAAATCTTAAAATTTTTTTTATGAAATTATTAATGAAAAAAATTTAAAAAAATTATTTTTTCATTTTATCAGTTTCTTCTCTACTTTTAGTCCAAGCTTCAGCGATCATTTTTTTCATTTCAGGATCACCATTTTGATACATTTCTTTCATCATATTCATTAAACTTTCATTAGGATCAGCATCTTTTTTTAAAGGATTTTCATCATCATCAGTTTTACCAAAAATATTTTTTTTCTTTTCTAAACTATCCCAAAAGTCACTTTTATTTGCTTTTGCTAAATAAACTATTAAACTACTTTTAGTTTGTTTAACATATGATTCTTCTGGATTTATTTCTTTACTTAAATTAAAACAACTAAATCTATAATTCTTATTTTTCCATCCTATAATACAAATATCAAATGATTTTTTTGTAAATTTTGATTTTATATTTGATGAATTAAAATCTTTTATTCCTTCAAATCCATCTGTTAAATATAATTTAACATATTTATCACTTGAAGTATCTAATGCATATTTATTTATTGAATTAAATGATATATTTAATTTGTTTATATCTATTTTATTATCTTCTGTATTTTCTTTTTTTTCACCTGCATCTTTATTTTCTGTTGTTGATGTTTCCTTTTTTTTTTCTAATTCAAATTTCTTCTTTTCTTCTTCCATTAATCTTGATAAATTGTTTTTATATTCTTCTAATTGTCTTTTTACATTTGGTCTTTGTGATATTCCTATTAATTTATCTAATTCTTCTATGTCACTTTTATACATTTCTACTGCTGGACATGGATCCATTTTTTTTTTTTAGGTTTTAGAATATTCTTTTTTTTTAAATTTTTTTAATATAGTTTTTTTTTATTTTTTGTTGATTTTTCAACTATTTAAATTGTTTATTTAATTAATATTCCATTATTTTTTTTTTTTTTGGAATTATTTTTTTTAAATATTTGTTTTATTAACTTTTATTTTTTTCATTTTTTTGAAATGAAATTATTAATTGTTTTAATTTAATTAATTATGAATATATTCATTTTTTTGATTTTTTATTTTCAATTATCTTTATGTACTTATCGTCAAGAAGCTTATCATTTTTTTGATGAGTTTTATTTTAATGATATTATACAAATTTATAATAAACAATTATCATTCAAAAAAAGAAAACAAAAATGTTCTATGATAGATGGTCCAAATTGTTTTTTTATTTCAAAAAATATTTATGAACCTTCTAAAACAAATTTCACTGAATTAAAAAATTTTTATAGTAATTCAATGAAAAAATATTCATCAGAAATAACTGATGTTAGATTTTTACAGAAAAATCTATTTTATAAACTATATTTAACTTTTGAATCATACAATTTAAAAGTATTAAATAATAAAATGGATTTTTATTTTCCATCAGAATTAATGATAACAGCGAAGAATTCTAATTATTTTAAAGTATATTCAAAAGGAAAATTATTAATAAAAAATAAAGGAGAAAATTTATATGAAAATGAAGATGTATCAACACAAAGATTTAAACCAAGAGATGCATATGGAATAACAATAGATGATTTTCAAATTTCATTAGGAGATTATTTTTATTTTAAATATGTTTATGTAAGATGTCATAAAGGTAATAATAAATATTCTATTAAAGGATATGATGAAAATAATAATGAAGTTTTTGAGCTTACAGATACAATAATATGTAATAATAAATGGAGTAAAGTTTCTTATTTAGAATTAAATGATATAACTTCTTTAATTATAAGTAAAAATATAGAAATTGATAATATTTTAATTGAAAAAAATATGGGTGAAATATCTGAAAATTTATATAATAAATATGATAAAAATAAAAAACAAATTAGTTTACAAACAAAAATAATTGCAAAAAATTTAGAAAATTTAATCAAAAAAATCGAAGAAAATAAAAAAAAAAAATTAGAGGAAAAATAAATTAAATAAATATTTATAAATTTTTAATTATTTTAATTTTATAGTAGATACAATATAAGATAAATTTCTATTATTTTTTGCAACAGTCCATAAATCTTCAAGAATTTTTTCATCAATTTTTAATAATTCATTTTTACTTAAATCATATAAACAAACATCTCTTTTACTTTTTCTTTTTTCAACACCACCATAAATTAATAATTTTCCTTTATCTTCAATAGGAAAAACAAATAATTGATTATTTAAAATAATTTCAGCTGAATTTTTAGGATTAACAACTTTAAAACCTTCTTTAATATTTTTAATAGATAATTTTTCTATAATTCCACTCCAATTTTTATCTTCAGAAAATTTACCTTCATTACCAAATAAAATATAAATTTCTTCTCTTAATTTATCATAATAAAATATAGAATTTGCTCTTGGATATTTTAAATCAGGTAATAATTGCCATCTATTAGTTAAAGGATCAAAAAATTCTATTTTATTATTTCCTTCTCCTCCAATAACAAAAATAGTTTTAAATATTTCATTATATATCATAGTATGATAATATCTAGGATATTTCATATCTATTATTCTTTTTAAATGATCATTTTTTAAATCATATATTAATACATTTGCATATGTTTTTGTTGTATCTCTTCCTCCACTTATATATATTTTATTTCCTATTTGTAATGTTCTACATCCAATTGGAAATTTTGTATAACCAAATGGATTTTTTGTTAAATTTAATTTTTTTTTTATTAATTTTTTTTTCAATTTATCATAATATTGAATTTCATTTTTACCTTCTATTGTTTTTGCTAAAGTTTCTTTTTCATTTTCATTATCTATCGATTTTCTTACTAAATCTGAATGAGATGATTGAAATTCTTTCGATTGTTTTTTAAAATTGTTTTCATATGTATTCTTTATAATAGAAAGAAAAAATTTATTTATTTCTGGATTATCTAATTTTATTTCTTCTTTTGAAATATTATTATTATTTTTTAATTTTTGGTCTTTTTTTTTTTCTATTATATTAATATTCTTTGATTGCTTTTTTCCACTTTTAATTCTTTTGGAAATAATTTCATTTGAAAAATAAGAATTTTTTGATTCATAATTTTTAATTATTTCATCTATTTTATTTAAATTGTTATTTTTTAATTGTTGAGATATTGTTGTTTTAAAAAATTCAAATTCTTCTGAATATTTTTTTATTCTTTTTTCAATAGAATCAAATAAAGATTCTGATGATAATTTTATACAATTTTTTTCTAAATTTAATATCGGAAATTCATTTCTGACATCGTAAAAAATGTTTTCATCATGTGTTTTATTATATTTTTCTTTTATTTTTTTTAATTTTTGTTCTTCTTTTTCTTTTATTTTTAAAAATAAATCTAATATTTCTTGATTTAACTCATTTATTTTGTTTTTTGAAATTATTTCATATTTCATGAAATCATCATTGATTAATTTTGTATTTGATTTTAGTTCAGAACATTTTTTAAATATTTCACAAGAAAAATCATATTTTAATAGGAATATCATATTACTTTCATCATTTTTTCCATTTAAAAAATCATGATAATTTTCTAAAAATTTATTTATATTATTTTTTACTTCTTTAATCCAATATTTTAAATTTAAATTCATTTTATTAAAATTCCCAATTACATTTTCAATTTCTTTAATTTTTTCACTTCTTGTTTTATCTATTATTTTCAAAATATCATCATATTTTGAATTTATTGAGTTTAGTAATTCCTGATTATATTTTTCAAAATTTCCAAATAACGGATAAATAGAATAAATATTTTCAATTTCATTAAAAAGAATTCTAACTTTATTAGCATTTAAATTTAATTCTTGTTTATTAATAATTGAATGTGAACTATGTTCATTTAAAGTACATTTATTACAACAAGAAATTTTACAAGGAATACAATAATAAATATTATCTAATGTTGAATTACATTTACAATTTTTATTTATATTATTAATACTTTGTTTCATATGTTCTAAAATATCTAAATTTTTAGGAATAATTTCATGTTTAAAATTATTAATTAAATCACAATCTTCATCATTATTTTCTTCTTTAATTTCATCAAAATCCAATTTCAAATTAATTTCATTAAAATCTTTTGACATTTATTATTTTTTTAAATTTTAAAAATTATAATTATTTATTTTAGATTTAATAAAACATCATTTTAATAATCAATACAAGAACAATATAAATCCATATCATCAAAATCTTGTTTATAATTCATACAAGTTCTTTTTAAACCATTAATTTCAGTTAATAAAGATTGTCCATAATTACTAAAAGAATATTGATCACCTCCTATAAAATCAATTAAAGTATCATGAATATCATAAGGAGTAATAAATCTTTGTTCATTATTTTCAATAGCACTTTTATCATAATAATCTTCAAAATCAGGAAGTAAAATAAATAAAGTTCCTAAAGTTCTTTCATAAATAAAATCTTGAGAATTCATAAAAGTATGTAAACTAATCATATTTTCTCCATGATCAGAAGCAATAATAATTGCAGTTTTTTCATCTAAATATTTTTCAACAAAAGTATTTAAAAAATTATATAAATAATCATCTAAATATTTAATAACTTCTAAAGTTCCTTCATGAGCATCAATAAAACTTAATCTTGCAAATTTTCTTTGATCTTTATAAGTTTCCCAAAATTTTAAACCATAATCAAAAACATATTCTGAAGTATCTTTATTATATAAACATCTTCTATAAATTGCATACATTCCCTGAAAAAATCCAAAAGGATTATTTGGAACACAATAATTAGGATCACAAAATAAAGCATAATTTTCATGATCAAAAGATTCAAATTCTGTAAAATCATTTTTATAACCTTGAATTGCAAATAATTCTCTATGACATAAATTTTCACTTCCACAAGTTATATAACCTCTTTCTTTAAATTTTTTTAAAATTGAATATCCTGCTGAAGTTGCCATTGAATCTCCATAAAACATTGGCATTGTATTTTCTTGAGTTGTTCCTTTGAAATTAGAATATTTCATAAATTGATATGCATTTAATATTCCTTCTTTATATTTATTATTATGAAGATATTTTTTAACAAATGATGTTGATTTTGGTAATTTTCTCATAAAATGATTTCTACTAATTGCATCAATATACAAAAATAATATATTATCATATTTTACTTTAAATTTTGAAGCTTGTTCTTTTCTTTTTTTTACTAATTCTTCATTTCTAATTACTTTTATATCAACTGTTCCTTTTCCATTTTCATCATATGTTACAATAACTTCTGGTTTTTTTCCATTTGGTTCATCTGCATTATAAATATCATTAAATATTTTATAATGAAATATTCCAACTTTACTATCAGTTTCAAAAGAATAATTTGTAGTATCTGGAAAAGCAATTCTTTTATATTTTGAAATTTTTGGAATATAAACTTCTAATTGCTTTTTATCATTATGATTTCCTACACATGTATTTGAACCTATTCTACTAAAATCAAATATATTATCTAATGCTGGAATTGTACAAAAAGTTGGTTCTCTTATATAACATGCATCTTTTAAAGGATCATTTATTATTTTTACATCATTTATTCCACTTGTCCATCCTATACATCCATAAAAACCTG
Source organism: Isotricha sp. YL-2021b (assembly GCA_023805745.1). Classification (NCBI taxonomy): domain Eukaryota; phylum Ciliophora; class Litostomatea; order Vestibuliferida; family Isotrichidae; genus Isotricha; species Isotricha sp. YL-2021b. Next base: position 8,851 of record JAJJKW010002012.1, on the reverse strand, counting down.
CAAATATAAATAATATAAATGGAGTTATTATTATTGTTGCTATTATTATTAATTTTTTATAATTTTTTTTTTGATAATTATTATATATAAAGAAAATAAATTCCATTCCTCCTATAAATAATATTAAAACTACTATAAATACAATTGTATTATATATTCCATGTTCTGATAATGAATTTCCTCTGTTAATTGAAAATAAAATTGAATATATTAATATTATTGGGATTAAAAATAATCTACTTATTATTTTATGAAGTGTTAATAAAATAATTCCTGAAACTAAAACAGAACAATACAGCATTTCATAATATTTTTTATATAAAAATTCTAAATTTTTTCCAGTTATACATTCATAAGTTGCTCCAGTACATCCTCCTAAACTTTTAAAATAAAAACCTATAGAAAAAATAAAAAAAAAAAGACAATTTAAATGAATAAATAAATGAATAAATCCTGTTTTATCAAATTTTTTTAATGATGGATTTATACCCCAATAATAATGATATATTATTCCATTTAATGCATTATTAAATATCATATTATCGTTATTTTGTCTAAAATTTTCTTCTGAATAAAATCTTACTTCTTCCATTTTAATAATATATTTTAATAATATATATATTTAATTGGAAAAAAATATAAAGATATTAGACAGTATTATATTATATCAAAAATTTTTAGAATTTATGAAAATATATAAAAAATTATTTTAATTTTTTATTTTTAAAACATTACTCATAAAACCTCCTTTTTTCTTCCCTGTTTCATTTCCATTATTTTCATTTTTTTTTTCTTCTTCTTCTTTCTTTTCTTCCTCATCTTTCTTTTTCAATTCCTCTTCATCTTTTTTATTTTTTTCTTCTTCTCTTTTTTTAGACATTTTATTAGCTAAAGAGGCTTTTCTATAATTTTTTCTTTGGATTCTTTTAACATTTTTTCTAGTTTGATAAATGACAAAAATATAATAAATAATAATAATAATTAAAAAGACAATTCCAACACTAGCAAAAATAATATACATTTTTTTAACTTCTTTATAACATTCTTTTGATTCTTCACATTTTCCATCATGACAACAAACTGTACTTCTACATTCAAAATCAGTTTTACATTCAGATCCATCTGTAATATAATTACTATGATCTTTATATTTAATATTATGATTAATTGAATATTGTGAATTTATAATAGAAAACAAAGTCAAAAATTGAATCAATAAAAATAAAAAGAAATTCATTTTTTTTAATTTAATATTATATTTATAAGGAATAAATAAATATATTATAAATTTTAAAGTATTTTAATTTTTTTAATTTTTTTTATTAAAATGACTACTGCTCATAGACCAACTTGGAATCCTAGAAAAGGAAATGGAGATAATATTGAAAATCCTTCTTTGCATTTTTCTGCAAGAGATCTTCCTTCAAATACTAAAATAAAATATAGATTAGATGGTCAAGGAAGTAAAAATGATATTGAAAAAATAAATTTAAAACAAGAATTATATAAAAGAGAAAGAGAACATGAAATTAATTCTAAATTAATTAAAGATGAATTTGGAAATGATATTAATGAAAGTGTAAAAAAAAGAAAATTATCTGATAATGATAATTTAAGCCAAAATAATTTAAATGAAGAAAATAATAATATTTCAAGTAGTAATGAAGATGAATCTATTCAAATTTTTGAACAAGATAAAGATTATTCTTATTCAAATGATAATTCTGAAGATAATAATAATGAAAGTAATTATGATTCTGATGATACTGAAAAAGAATTAATGTTAGAATTAGAAAAAATTAAAAAAGCACAAGTTGAAGAAAAAGAAAAAAAAGATAATGAATTAAAACAAAAAACTGAACAAGAAATTTTAAATGGAAATCCACTTTTAAGTCAAACTATTGTTTCTTCTAATACTTTTAATACTTTTTCTAATAATGAATATAGTTTAAAAAAAAAATGGTATGAAGATACTGTTTTTAAAAATCAAAATAGATTAGAAATAAAACCTAAAAAAAGATTTATAAATGATACTGTTAGAAGTGATTTCCATCGTAAATTTTTAGATAAAATAATGCATTAAAAATCAATTTTTAGATAAATAGAGAATTAAACAATTAATATATATAATAAATTCAATTATTAACTAATTATATATTACTATTAAAACTAAATGAAACTTTAATATTTAACTAAAAATATTTAATTATTTCTTTATCCTATAAAAAATATATTAAAATAATTATTAAGATTAAAAAGAATGAAAATAAAAAATTATATGAATAAAAAAAAAATATAATTAAAAAATTTATAATCCTAATTTTCAATATTTTATAGAAAAAAGTTTAATAAAAAATAAAAAATATTTAAAAAAAGAATATTAAAAAATGTCAAAACAATCTAACGTAAAAGTATATTGTCGTGTTCGTCCAGAAAATGAAAAAGAAAAGTTATCAAAAACTCCAATATGTATATTTCCATTGAATGAAAATACATTAAAAATATGTTCATCATCTCCAGATCAAGCTCAAGATAATAAATCTCAAGAATTTACATTTGATTCAATTTTTCCTTCACATTCAACTCAAACAGAAATATTTAATAAATGTGCATTACCATTAATAAAATCAGTATTAGAAGGAATAAATTGTACTTTATTTTGTTATGGTCAAACTTCAAGTGGAAAAACATATACAATGGAAGGAATAGAAAATAATAGAAATTTACAAGGAATAATTCCAAGAACAACAGAATATATATTTGAACAAATACCAAATTCAAGTAAAGAAATAGAATTTAATATAAAATGTAATTATTATCAAATTTATAATGAAAAAATACAAGATTTATTAGATACAAGAAAGACAGATTTATCAATAAGAGAAGATAAAAATAATAAAGGAATTTGGGTAGAAGATTTAACTGAAATTTGTGTAAGTTCAGAAGAAGAATTAAATGAAGTATTTTATACAGGAAGTCATAATAGAACAGTTTCAGCAACAGAAATGAATAAAGGAAGTTCTCGTTCTCATTCTTTATTTGTTATTACAATTTTCCAAAGAAATATTATAACTGGTTCAACAAAAACTGGAAAAATTCATTTTGTTGATTTAGCTGGAAGTGAAAAAATGAGTAAAACTGGAATTGAAAAAGGAAAATTATTAAAAGAAGCTCAAAATATAAATAAATCTTTAATGACTTTAGGAATGGTTATTAATGCTTTAAGTGAAAATGCTAAATTTATTCCTTATAGAGATAGTAAATTAACTAGAGTTTTACAAGAAAGTTTAGGAGGAAATTCTCTTACTAATTTAATTGTTACTATAAGTCCAAGTTGGATTAATCAAAGTGAAAGTTTAAGTAGTTTAAGATTTGGACAAAGAGCTAAATTAATTAAAAATAAAATTATTGCTAATACTCAACAAAGTGCTAAAGAATTATTATTAAAATTAAATAAAGCTTATGAAAGAATTAAAATTCTTGAAGATATTATTGATAAAAAAGGATTAGATGAAAAATTAAGTAATTTAAATGAAGAAGTTAAAGAAAAAAATGATAAAAAAAAAAATTGCGAAGATTGTATGAAGTTATTAACTCAATTATCTTTTTTAAATGTTGAATATTTAAAAATGCAACAAGAATTTGAAGATAGTAAAAGAGAAAATGATAATTTAGTTGAAGAAATTAATGAGAAAAATAAAGATATTTTTACATTAAATGATAAAATTTTAATCATACAAAATAATATTAAAGATTTAATTGAAGAACATAAAAAATTTATCAATGAAATTCAAAATTATATGGGAAAATATTCTTCTTTAAATAAAAAAATTTTATTCTCTCTTGAAAAAAATGATTATAAAGAAGCTAAAAAATTCACTAATTTAGCTTTTAAAAAATGGAATGAATGTATTAATGAATTAAATATTGAAAATAATATTTTAAATAATAGTGATAGTAATAGTTTTGAAACAAGTAGTAGAAGTTGTGGTCAAATGATTACTAATATTAATTTTCAAAATAATAGTAATATAATTTTTAATCTTAATAAAAGTTTTACTCAAAGAGAAAATAATAATATTCTTGATTTAGAAGAAAAATTATTAAAAATTAATAATTCTAATGATTTTCATTCAATGGAATTAAAAAATAAAATTAATCAATTAAATGAAATTATTTTTAATAAAGAAAACCAAATTACACAATTAAATAAAAAAATAGAAGAATCACAAGAAATTGCAAAATTATTAAATGAAAAATTATGTAATTTAGATCTTGAATTTGATAATTATAAACAAAAAACATTAAGAGATTTTTCTTATAAAGAAAATAAAATAGTTGAATTAATAGGAAAAATAAGTGATTTAGAAGATGAAAATTATAAAATAATACATTTAAATAAAGATAATATGTCTAAAAAAAAGTTTATAGTAATGGAAAAACAAATTCAAACTTTTGCAGTTGAAATGCAAAAATTTTTAACTGAAAATAAAAATCTAACAAGAAAAATAAGAGAAAAAGAATCTAAAATATTTTTATTAGAAAAAGAAATAAAAGAATTAAAAGAAAAAAAATTAGAAGAAATTCCAGAAGATACTGATTTTAATTTTGATAATATTCCAAAAATAAAACAAAATAAAAATGACACAAATGATGGTTTTCTTTCTGTGTTAAATACAAATAGATCTTTTTCAAGTAATTTTAATGAATCTTTTTCAATGTATTCTTTTTTTAATAATAATACTAATAATAATAAAATGATGAAAATGATTAAAGGAGGTGAAAAAAAAAGAAGTGGAAATGGTTTCTTTTCAAAAATGATTGATAATAAAGATAATAAAAGAGAATCTGTTAAACAAATTAATATTTTAAATAAAAGAAGTTTACAAGAAAATTTACAAGAAAAACAATTTGAAAATGAAATGAAAATGTTAGAAAATGATAATCTTTTCTTTGATACTTTAGAATCTTAAAAAATATATTTCTCACTTGTTTTATTTGTTTTAAAATGGTATATTAAAATGATAATCATTTTATATAGGAAATTAATTTAAGATTTATTATTATAAATATTAATTTTTAATTATTGTTAGATATCATATTAATTGTTTATTTCCATTATTTTTTTTTGTTTTTTTATAACTGGAGTATAATCAGCTCTCATAATCAGGATCATAACAAAGTTTGAAAATTTTAATAAAAACTAAGGAAAAATTAAAAAAATAAAAAAAGGAAAATTAAGATTATTAAAATTTCCATTGACTTTATCATATTCTATTTTGTCATCATTTTATACTCCATTGAACAAAAAACATATACATCTTTTTATAAGGAATAATATATAAATTTATGAACATATTTAATGCTCCTTTTAATAATTTGTTTATATTATTTTACCTTATAAAAGATGTTATTTAGTTTCCAAAAGTAAAAAAATATGAAATGAAAAACTAATCCCCCATTAATTTAATTATAATTTTTCTTTTTTGATATTTTAATAATTTAAAAAATGAAAAAAAAATTTAATTCAAAAAACAAAAAAATAACCTTTATATGGATTTAAATTCACTAAAAAATTTTTTTACAAAGGAATACATATTGTTTATAATACTAACAAATATAATAATAATAATATTAAGTGCATTATACACATACCTAACATATACTCCATTTAATAATATAATTCAAAGAATAACTTTAGAAAAAAAAGATTTAAAAATAGCATTAATCAGTGATTTACAATTAGCTCCAGAATATTATTCTCAGCATTATTATTATGGTCAAATAGAAGCTCATTTAATAAGAACATTAAGAATATTAAAAGAGCAAAATATAGATATATTAATAATAGCAGGAGATATAAGTGATCAAGGTTCAACTTATTCATATAATTTATTTTTAAAGCATTTTAATGAAATATTTAAAAAAAAAAAGCCAATATTAAATATAATATTAGGTAATCATGATTATTGGAGTGTAAATCCAGAATCTTCAAAAACATCACAAATGAAATTTCATTATTCTTTTAAACAAAGTCCATTTTTACATAAAGTAATTAATGGATATCATTTTATAATGTGGAGTCATGAAAATAGATATTTAGATGATAGAGCAAATTCAAATTTAAAATGGATAGAAAAAGAAATAAAAATAGCATTAAATGAGGATAAAAATAAACCAATATTTGTAATAACACATATGAATCCATATAATACAGTTTATGGTAGTTTAGAATGGGGAAATAATAATATAAAAAACGCATTTTTAGATTATCCAAATATTATTTCTATAAGTGGACATAGTCATTTTTCTTTAATTGATGAAAGAAGTATTTGGCAAGAAAGTTTTACTGCAATTCAAACACAAGGAATTGCTTATATTGAATTAGAAAAAGGAAAAGAAAATGGTTCTGTTCCTAAAAATGAATTTGGAGAAAATACTCCTTCTTTTAGAAATTATATGGGATTAATTATGAATATTAATAATAATAAAAATATTGAATTTAATAGAATTTCTTTTGATAATAATAAATTCTATGGTGATAAATGGATTATTGATTTACCTATTGATAAAAATAAATTTAAATATACTCTTGATAAAAGAAATGAAAAAAAAGTTAAACCTTATTGGGGAAATAATAATATAAATATTAGCGTTAAATATATGAAAAATCAAGTTACTCAAAAAATTAAAAATATTTTAATTTTTGAACAAGCATTACATTATAATTTTGTTCATTCTTATGAAATTCATTTTCAATTAGTTGGAAAAAATAATGTTTGGAAATTTTTATATTTTTCCGATTTTTATTTAATGCCAGAAGAAAGAAGTAAAATTATTAAATTAGGAATTCCTGAAAGTTTACCTAATGGAGAATATAATATTACTATTTATGCAATTGAAAGTTTTGGTGAAAAAAGTGAACCTCAAAAAGGTTCTATTTATATTAAAAATAATAATTTATAATATTAATAATATTTAATAAATTTATTTTTTTATTTATTCAGTTTTTTTTTTATTTTTTAGTTTACTTCTAAAAAAATTATTTAACTTCAAATTATTATTTATTTATAATACTGTTTTCACATTTAAATTTACTATTATATATTTAAGAGTCAAGAATTTATAATTATAATGAAAATTATTTATTATACTACAATTCCTTTTATTACAAAATCAACCTATATTTAATTCTTCAAAACATTTGTAAATTATTTACTTCAAATAAAATTTTGAAAATATATTTTGAATTTTTCAAGAAATAATGGATTTCTACAAATTCATTTTTTTATTATATTAATAATTTACATTTATTTATAGAATACTCATATTAATTAACAAATAATAATTTTTTTAATTTTTTTGATTGAATATTTCATATTTTTTCAAAACAATTTTTTTATCTCTAATAGTTCTTTCTAATAATTCTTTCAATTTAGAAGAAGAATGTGATTTTTTATTTTGACATTCTTCTTTTATTTCCTTATTTTTAAGTCCTTCAATTTCTTTATTAAAAATAAAATTATCATCATCATCTCCAATTGTATAATTTCCAAAAGTTTTAAAATAAATTTTTCTATTTTGGAAAGCTAATGAATTACTTATTTTTGTTACATTATCTAAGTTTTCTAAATTCTTTTTTCTATCTAATCTTGTATTCTTTATTATTTTTCTTAAAGTTTTATTTTCTTCTTTCATAAATTTTTTATCATCTTCATTTTCTTCAATATGAGGAATATTTTTAGGATATTTATCATCTCTAAATTTATTTTTAATAAATTTATTTTCTTTTTTTATTTTTTCAATTAAATGTTCTTCTAAATTTTCACCTTTTAATATTTCTTTATTACAATTATTAAAAAAAGTTTTTATTTGAAAATTAGGTGTTTTAATTGATGAAATATCTTTTAAGAAATTTCTTGTTTTTTTATTTTTTGATGATGGTTTTATTATTTTTGATAATTCTGTTCTAAAAATATTTATATTTTTTTTTGTTTTTTGACAACTTTTAATAATTTCATCATCATTATTTTCAGATTTTTTTTTGAAAAAACTATTTAAATCATTATTTTTATTTAATCGACTATTACAATTGTTTTTAATAAAATTTTTTAAATTATAAAATTTATTATTATATTTAGGAGTTTTTAAATAATATGAAAATTTAGTTAAATCAGATTTTCCAAAATATCTACTATTATTGATTTTTGGGAATGAAACACTTTTATTAATATTTAAATTCCTATAATTTGAAGAGGTATTATTAAATTTAGAAATTGAATCAAAAAAATTTGTCTCACCTTTTGTAGATATATTTCCATTTAATGGAGAATCTCCATTTTGATATATTTTAATAATAGTTCCATTTAAATTTTTTGTTTTCTTTCTTTTTGTTAATTTAATTGTATTAGATTTATTAAAATTTATTTTTCCATTTGAATAATCTTTTATATTGTAAATTAAGTTTGTTAGTGTGTTATCACTCTCAATAATTTTTTCTGTAATGTTCAATTTTAATTCTTCTTGATTTACATTATTTGATTGAAGTGATTGTTCAAATAAAATTTCCGAATTACTTTTTTTCTTTATAATTTCCATTTAAAAAAATTATTTATAATATAATATTATATAAATTATTAATTTTTTGTGATTGATAATTTTAAAAATATTAATCATAACTTTTACCCCATATCTCATTTATAAGTATCTTTTTTTTATTTTTTGAATTAAAATTTAAAATTTTTATATATTTAACTTTCCCTTATCTCCTTTATTTTTTTGCCTTATTTTTATCCTTATCTTCTTTTCCTTTTTTTTATTTTTTTATTTTTAAAAAATAATAATTAATTTT
>JAJJKW010002011.1:0-17720 GCA_023805745.1 Isotricha sp. YL-2021b | reverse complement strand
CGCTTCAAGTATAAGCCTACCCAATCCCGGATACTGAAATACATATTCGGTCAGTGCCGCACCGCTCAACAATCCTGCGAATTCAAATCCCAATAATGTAATCAAAGGATTTACTGCATTTCTTAATGCATGTTTTGTGATTACCTTAAATTCGCTCAATCCTTTTGCTCTTGCAAATTTAACATAATCACTATCTAATACGTCAAGCAAATTTGCTCTCATCTGTCTTTGCAATCCGGCAAGCGATAACGTAAAAAGTACAGTAACAGGCAATATGAGATGTCGTGATACATCAACAAATTTTTGTGCAAAACTCATTTCGGAAAAATTTGAACTTGTTAAACCGCCGACAGGCAGCCAGCCTGTTTTGACGGCTAAAATCAAAAGCAATACCGCAAAGAAAAATGACGGTATCGCCATTCCAATACTTGTTAAGACAGTAAGCATCCTGTCAAATGCTGATTTTTGATTGATTGCAGCCAAAATACCTAAAGGTATGGCAACAATCCACGAAAGAAAGATTACAATAACCGTTAACATCAAAGTGTTTGGTATTCTTTCTTTAAGTTTTGTACTGACTTTTTCGCCGTTTGATGTAACACCCAAATCACCTTTTAAGAATGATTTGCCCCATTTTAAGTATTGTATTATTATCGGTTTGTCAAGCCCTAAACGTTGTGTTTCAGCCTGTAATGTTTCCTTTGAAACAGACGGATTGAGCTTCAATTCAGCTAACGGATCGACAGGCGAAAGCCTTATTATAAAGAAACTTATTAACGAAACTATAATAAGCAGCGGTATTGTCTGTAAAATTCTTTTTAGTATATATATTAATATTTGCATTCCGTTTAATCCTTATAAATTTCCTCAATATTATGTGTCAGACCGCCCAAATTTGTCGGATAGATATTTTTGAAATTATTTCAAGTGAGGATACTCCGCATACTTTGATGTTTTTAGCCTGTGCAAATACTCTTGCAACGGTAACACAAGCTCTTATCCCTGTAAAACTGCCAGGACCTATATTTGTTGCAACAATATCAATATCATCAGGTGTAAGATTATTCCTATGTAATATATTTTTTATTGTTGAAAAAAATGTTTTTTAGTGATAAATAAATAATATAATGGACAAAAAGTGGTGGATTGCCTTAAGAAACAATAAAGCTTTAAAATTATTTAAAAGATATCTGAGCGAAATAATAAATGAATTAAATGAAAAAGAAATAAAACAACATATGTTTGCAAAAAATATTAATGTGGATGAAATATTAATAGAAGAATCATCAAAAGAAATAGATAATTATTTAAAAATAAAAACAAATAAACCCAAAAAAAGACTTAATTCTAAAGAAAAAATAATAGAAGGAAAAAGAAATATAAATTTATTATATATGTGTTTATTAAAATTTAATGGTTTATTAAGATATATGTATTTCCAAGGATTAAATCAACATGATATTCAAAAAATGGCTCATTTTATAAGACATACTTTTAGAAAAAAAGGTTCTTATGTTTTTAGACAATATGATAAATCAAATGCATTATATGGTGTTATTAAAGGAAAAGCTGTTATTAGATTAGTTGAAACAAATGATTATACAAAAAAATTTTTAAATGAAGTTTCTAATGGAGGAGATTTTAATAGTTCTCCACCTGAAAGAATTAATATTCAATATTTTATGTCTGATTGTGAAGAGGAAACTGATGAAGATGAAGAAGAAGAAAGTGATAGTGAAAATTCAAAGAATAATAATTATAATTTTTTTAGTGATGATGATAATTTTAATAATAATAATTTTGATAATCAAGATAATTTTTCTGAAAATAAAATTAATGATAGTGAAGATAATAAAAATAAGATAAATAGAAAAAAAGAAAGTATAAAAAATATTAAAAGTGAGAAAGAAATGAAAGAAAAATTAAGAAAGAAAAAAAAGAACTTAAGTGTAAAAACTTCAAAAAATAATTTAAAAACTATAAGAATAGATTCAAATAAAATGAAATTTACTTTAGAAGAGAAAGCCAAAAAAAAAATAGAAACAAATTCAAAAAAAAATTTAATTCAACAACAATTTAAACAAATAAAAAATATAAATAATACAAAAGAAGAAAATAATAAAAAAGAAGAAAAAAAAGAAATAAAAATAATAAAAGCAATTCAAATTCATCAAACACCAACAGAACCATTAAAAGAAGAATTTTTAGAAAAATTTATAAAAGAATTTGAAAAAGAAAATTTTGCATTAACAAATGGAATGTGTTTTGGAGAATGGGGATTATTATATTCTATACCAAGAACAACTTCAATTTATGCATCTGAAGATACTCATTTATTTTATTTAGAAAAAGAATATTTTAATAAAACTTTATTTCCAAAAATATTAAAAAATGATTCTCAAAAAATTAAATTTTTACTTCATAAATTTCCTATATTTAAAAAAAAATTTAAAATAAGACATATTTTTACTAAAATTGTTCCATTATTTGTAAATAAAGATAATATTATATATACTCCTTTTGATAATGCTGAAAATATATATTTATTATATCAAGGAGAAGGTATTTTAGTTAATTTACCTTCAGTAAAAGATAAAGAAGAATATATTTTAAAGAAAACTAATTGGCAAATTATTTCTAGATTACAAGAAGGAGCAATTGCTGGAATTGAAAGTTGTTTAGGAATTCAAAATAATAAATATGAAAATGCCTTTATTATAACTAGAGAATTTTCTACAATTTTAAAATTAAATATTCAATATATTTCTGAGTTATATAAAGACTTTAGTAAAAGTTTAGTTCCTCTTTATAAATCCCAACAATTAATTTATAAACAACTTAAAAAAAGTAATGAAAAAGCTAGAAAAATATATAATTTAAAAAGAAAGTTCAGTTTAAGTAAATATGTTCAAAGAGTTTTAAATGAAGAAGAAAAAAGAACTTTTTCAAATGATTTTCAAAGAAATAAATTACAATTAACTTTAGATAAAAGTAATTTTCATAGTAGGAGAAAAATACAACAAAATGAAAAAAAAAATCAATCAAAAAAAAATATAAAATTAAATCAAAAAGAACATCAAACAATAAATAAATTTAGATTAAAATTAGATATAGAAAAAAAGAATATAAATACATTATTTTCAAATAGAATTATTTTAGATAATTTATCTACAAGAAGAAAATCAAATATTTCTCCTTTAAGTTCAGATAGAAAACATAATGAAATATTATCTCATTCTTCTTCAAGAAATACACATCATACTAATTTTTATCCTGTTGATAAAAATAGTTTTTTTTTTAAAACACATACAAAAGAAAGTTCTATTTCAATTTCTAATTTTAGATGTCAATCTGCTTTTTCTAACAATAAAAATCAACATTCTGTTAGTAATTTAAATATTGAAAAAGTTTGTTTAGATTTAAAAAAAAAATTATTAAGTTATAATAATGTTGATACTGGTATGTATAATTTGCCTTTAGTTTCTCGTAAAAATAGTAATATGGTTGCTTATTCTTATAAAAGTTCTTAAATAATTTTTGAATTTTGGATTTTTTTTTGGTTTTTTATTTTTTTTTCAAGATTTATATAATTAAAAGAAATATTTTTAGTTTATAAATATAATTTTATATAATCAATTATCTTTTAATTATTTTATAAATATTTAAATATATTTTAAAGATTTTTGAATATATATAAAACATTAATTATAAATAATTATTTATTATTATTCATTTTTTCTAACCAATTTTCCAAATCTTGATTTGAAGAAATCATAGAACTAGGAATAATTTTAATAATGCATTTAGAAATAGATAATAAATATTCAAAAGTTCTCATAAAACCAAATTTAACATATAATATGAAAATCAAAACTCCTAAATTAAAAATACAAATTAAAATAATAATAAATTTTCTCTTTTCATAAATCATATTTTCCAATGATTTCAAAATAGAATTATTTATTCTTTCAGTTACTGGAATTAAATAATAATAAAAACTTTCTTCTAAATTAGAAAAAGTAGAAGAACCAAAAGTATTTTTAATATTATAAGAAGGATCAATGGATAAATTATATTCTGCTTCAGAAACTAAATCACTAACTTTATTTAAAATATAATCTATTAAATCAGAAGTATTATTCAAACTATTAGGTAACTCTTGTTCTTTACATAATTCATAACGTTGATCATTTTTATCATAAGCTGAACCACATATATCAATAATATAATAATTATGATAAAAATTATATATATCATCAAGTCCTTCCATTGCTTTATAAACTTTAAAAATTAATTGCTCATCATAAAAAGAAGAATAATCTAAAGTTGTTGTAACTTTACATTCTGCTACTACACATTTACCATAAATTGTACTTGCTGTTGCCATTAAAATTCTTCCTAAAATTCCAGCTTGTAAAATTAATATATTATTATTTGAACTTATTACTTCTTTAGATATTAATAATATTATTGTTACTAAAGATATTCCAAATATAAATATTATTGCTAAATGAATATATGCTTTATTTTGTAAGTTTAATTTTTTATTTTGTTTTGAATCTAAATTAAATCCTGAATGTTCTGTATTTTGAGGAATGTTAATACTTTTTTCCATTGTTGTTGTTTCTCCAAATTTTTTTTTACTTCCTTTTCTTGATAATCTATCATATTCATCTGAAGAATTATCTAATCTTATTCTTTTTATTTCATCATTTTTTTTATGATAATATTGTTGTAAGTTTTCAATTCTTTGAATTAATTCATTTATTTTATCTTGAGAAATTTTTAAAATTTTTTCTAAACCAACACCCATATGATTATTAGTAATTATTAATAAATATAAATATATTGCCAAACATATAAAATAAAAGAACATATAAACTATAAGAATTATCCAAATAGAATTTATTTTATTATCATTATATTTTTTAAATAAATTCATTAAAAGATTATTTAATCCAAAAGTATTAGGTAAAACATAATCATATGAATTATCTATTGTTGCAAAAAATAAATAATTTAATTCTATTATTTGTTCACTCGTTAAATCATTTTCAGTTAAATCTAAAGAAAAAAAATCTGCTTTAAAAAGAGAATAAGAATTTGCTAAAGAAGTAGAAATACTTAAAGGATAATATTCAGAATCTAATCCACTTAATAAATTTTCAAAATCTCCTATTTCTGTATCATTCCAAAATATATCTTTTGGATTTTCCAAAAATTTATGTATATTTATTTCCAAATAATTTAATATTGATATTGAACTTTCATACCATTCTATTCCATCATTTATTAATTTTCCAAAATAGTTTTCTTCGTCATTTGTGAAAGTTAAAAAACTATAAGTTTCATTTACATAAAAATTTAATTCAAATAATGATTTTAATGAGATTAAACTTGAAATTATTTGAGAAAGAGCTATTTCTAATAAATGAAAATTACTAAAAAATATATCTAATTCTAATAAAGATTTATATAGATTATAAAAAATTAAATAAAATAAAGTAGTAAAAATAACAGTTCCAACAAAAAAAATAATTGCAATGATTAAAATATAATTAAAAATATATAATTTTTTCTTATTTTTATTTATACTTTCTCTAATTTCTAAAATTCTATTAATTTTCGATAAATCATTATTAAAACTTGAATTTGAAGTTTGAGAAGCATTTTCATCTTCAAAACTTGAGCCTCTATTTTTTAATAACCCTAAAACTCTACTATATTTTTTTATATTTTCTTTATTTTCTAATAATTTAATTTGAAAATCTTTATTTTCTTTTGAAAAAGTATAAAAATTAAACATATTTAAATTAATATCATTTTTTTCTTTTTCATAAATTTCATAATAATTTTTCAATTGGTCAAATAAATTAATTTGATAATGTAATATAGTTCCTTTTCCATTATATTCAACTTCTTGTGAATCAAAAAATCCATTTAAATTTTTATTTTCAATACATCTTATTATATAAGCTATTTTATCATTGTTATATAAATATTTTTTAAAAGTAAAATTAAATTTGAATATAATTTTTTCTTTGCTTTTTGTATCAATATTAATAATATTTTCAAGTTCTTTAAAATTTTCACTAATAAATAATCTTTTATAATGAATTAATTTTTCTTTAAAAAAAAATTCATCATTTACTTTATGACTTTTTTTAAACTTTTTATTCCTATTATATTCAGTTTTTTTATTCCCTGATAATTTTCCTGGAGTTGGAGTAGGAGTTGGAGTATAATAAACGCCTAATTTATTTATATTACTATCTTTATTTACTATATTATTATTTATCTCATTTTGTGATTTATTATTCTCTTTATTATTATTCAAACTATTAAGAAATTTATCATTTAAAATTGTTCTTTTAGTTTCTTTTGTTTCTTTATTTTCAACTTCTATTTCTTCTTCTTCTAATTCTTCATAAGAAATTGAATTTGAATTTGAGTTTGAGTTTGAATTTGAATTTTTTGTATTTATTAATGAACTATCACTTTTTAAAGTATAACCCTTTTTTTCTGTTTCTTCTTTTGCTTTTAATAAAAATTCTTCTTCATCTAATGAAAAATTTGAAGTTACATCAGAAATAATTGAACTTTCTGCAAATTTTTGATTTGTTTGTACCATTGATGAAAATTGGGGTTTTTTTTTATTATATTGTAGAATAAATTTAGGAATAACAATTTCATATTCCAGTTCAATATTTTCATTAATTTCTATATTATTATTATTATTCACCTGATTAATATTTTTATTATTATTATTATTATTAATATTTGAATTAGAATTACTAATATTACTATTTCTTCTTCTTAATAATCCTTTTCTATCTTCTCTTTTACTATTTGCAGAAATTGATATTATTGAATTTCTAAAATCATTTCTATTGTTTGATGAAACTTCTAATTTTTTTCTATTTCCTTTCATAAATACTTTATAAAATTGAATGAAATTTTTACATAACATATAAAAAGGAATTTCATGCTCATCGAAAAAATTTTGATTTTCTATTTGTATTTTTTCTCTTAATTTTTTACTCATTCCTTGTATAATAAAATTACTATCTATTAATATTAAATCATCTACTTTTTCAGGAATAACCATTCCAATAAAATATAAATTTCTATTTAAAACTGGGAATAATTTTATATTTAATTTTATCAAAATTAAGGAATTATTTTTATCTTTTATAAAAGAAAAATTCCCTTTTTTATCTATTAATTTTTTTTCTCCTATTTTAATATATGTTTTCATATAATCTGAATGTTCTTTTGAAAAAACATGTGGCATTAACATTGATATATTTATTCCTCTTAATTCATTAATAGAATATTTAAAATTATTTTCAAATTCATGATTAATTTTTTCAATTAAACCTTCTTTTCCTCGATCTCCATTTATTATAATAATACCAGTCTCTTTCATAAACATTAAATTATATAAATTATTTTGAAAATTACCAGAAAGATTTTCAGCTTTTCTTGAAATTTCATCTAATTCTCTTTTTAATAAACTATCATCATTTACTTGTTCTACATAATCTAAATAAAAATAAAAAATTTCATTTATTCCTGAATAAATTGAATATAATGATTTCCATAAAGTTTCTACTTTATTTTTACAAAGTTTAATTTTTTCAGTTATTCCAAAAACATAATTAAAATCAATTGGTTCATCATTTTCATTTTTAGAATAAATTTTCCAAAATTTTAATGTTAATTCTAAATCTTTAAATATTTCTTCTATAAATTGTTCTTTTAAATATTCATATTTAAAAAAATATGATGGATTTAATCCCTCTAAATTATCTACAAATTCTCTTGTTCCTTTTAATTTTTCTAATATTTTTTCACTAACTGCAAATTTTAATCTTTCAAAAGCAAATTCTTCCATAGTTGTCATTTTTATATGTTTTGCTTTTTCTATCAAATAAATACTTTGACAAATATTTCCAGTTACAATTAAATGATAGTAAGAAAAATTTAATATTATTTCAATATGACATGTATTATATTTTATTAAAAATTCCATTAAGTTTATAATAAAACTATCTAAAAAAACTTTGTCTTTTAAAAAAGGTAAACTTCTATCTGACCATTCATTTAAATTTGGAATATATAATTTTTGCTTTGTTTTAGTAATACAATTAGGAACTGGGCATTCAATTATATGTAATTGAATAATTCCTATTAAAAGTGTTTTATCTAAAATATTAGATAAATCCGAATAAATTATTGTTATTACTGTTTTAACATAATATAATAAATAATAGTTGTTTTTTATTTTGTGGAATGGAGTTAAATAAAAAATATTTTGAACAAATCTCTTTTTTATTTTATGATAAATATAAATTATTATAAAAAGAGTAAAGATATAAAAAATTCCTTTTTCAGAAATATTAACATAATAAAAAATTATACAAAATATATTAGTCCAAATATAAATTAAATGAAAACAACCACAAATATAATTTGTTAAATTATCATAATAAACAACATGTTTGTAATAATAAAAAAATAAAAAAATACTACATAATAAATTAACAATGAAAAAAAATATATGTGTTAAATGACTTATTAAAATATGAGTTAAAGAAAAAATTACATTATTAATTATTAGATATTGATGATAATATGTTAATAATTGGGAATAATAATTTCCAGATAAATAAAAAGTATCTTTATAATAATTTTGAATGAAAGCAGTAAAACAAATATGATATATAACTGAAATTGTTCCTATAATAAAAAGAAAATAATGCTCTTTTATATCACATTTATAATTTGCTATAAATTCATTATATTCTTTTCCAAAGCATAAAAATGGAGCATAAATATCTAGAATAATATTAAATAATATATAAAAAGAAAATTTAATTAAAAAATTTTCAGCAAATCTAAATTTATTATATAATGACTTTCTATTTGTATTATAAACTAAAATTAAAAGATAAAGGGTATGAAAAATTAAATAAAAAGCAATGAGAATTATTGATGCTTCAAAATAGTTTTTATTAGTTGAGAAAAAACCTCTAAATCTGAAAATTCTTTCTAAATGATTTAATATTGAATCCGATTGTGATTCATCAGGTTTAAATACTTTTAATTGTTTAGAAAAAAAACCTGATATCATTTGGATATAAAACCATAAAAAGAATATTAGACTTTCTAATCTTGATGTTGATTGATTGTTTATTAATAAATCTAATAAATATTTAAATCTTTCATAAAATGTTAATGAATTATCCAAAAATAATATTATTTCATCAGACATTTTTTTAAAATTAGATTTATTTTTTTTGAACTACTTCTAAAAAATATTATAAAATATTTTTACTACATGAAGATAAATTTAAATTAACAACAAATTTATTTTTAAATAAAAGTTTTCTTAATTTTTTACCTTGATTTAATCTATAAAAAATTTTAAAAAAATTATATTATAAATTTGAATAATTTCTGGATTAATTATTTTAACATAATAAATTGAATTCTTTTTTGAAAATAATTCATTTTTAAAAATTTTAATAAATGATAAATGAAAAAAATGAAGAAGAAGAAACAATTAATCTTCATTACTTGAATCAAGAAAATGAAAATGACAATTTCAAAAATAAAATAAAAAAAGCAATTTTAAAAAATAAAGATAATAATATAGATTTATCTGAAATTCCAAAATATGAAATTTCTCATTCAAATTCATCAAAAAAGAAATTAAATAACTCTCATTCACCAAAAAAAAAGAAACAAATAAATCATATAAAAATGAATCAATTTGATAATTATGATCTTCAAAAATTAAAATATTCTCTTATTAAAGATTATTCTTCTTTAAAAATAGATAAAGATCAAAATTTTTTAGATAGAATGAGATTTGATATTTATAAAAGACAATCACAAAATGAAAGAATTGATAAATTAATAGAAGAAAATAAAATAAAAATTAATGAAGGAAAAAGAATAAAAACTTTTAATAGATTAATTGAAGATGCAAATAGAAGAAATGAAAAAAAACATAAAAAATTTCAAGAAAATACTATTTCCCCAAAAAAGAAAAAATATAATTATAATGAATGGAATAATATTTATCAAAATAGATTTAAATCATATGAAGATAATTCAAAAAAAAAATTAGAAAAAAATAGAATTGAAAGAAATGAGGAATTAAAAAAAAAAGAGGATGATGAACTTAAAATGTGTAAAACTAAAAAAGCTTCAAAAAAACATATTGAAGAAGTAGCTCATAAAATGTATGAAGAATCAAAAAAAAGAAAAATGAAAAAAATACTTGTTGATTTTGATAATGAACCTATAAAATTTATAAAAAGTTTTAACCATCAACAATATCATTTTATAGACGAAGATGAAAATGAAAATATTAATAATAATATTGAAAATAATATTAATAATAATATTCTTAATTCTAAAAATTATTATTCTAATGAAAATATATTAAATAAAAAAAGTTATAAAGATTTAAATACTAATTTAAGTGGAAAAAATTCTCCCAAATATATTAATAAAATTAATTATGAAACAGTAGGTAATGATTTTAATAAACAAAATACTATAGAAATTAAATTAAAATCTTATTCAAAAGGAAAAAAAAATAGTTTTAGAAATCACCAAGGATTAAAATATATTTTTATAAAACAAAATTCTCCTTGTTTTGAGACAAATGAAGCTTCAAAAATTGTGAATCAATTTTTCTTAAAAAATAATATTAATTAATATTATCTTGTGTTTTTAAATTTATAAATAAAAAAGTAAAATTAATTTTTTATGAGGAGTAAAAAAAAATTGAATAAGAAAAAAAGAAAAAATTTTTAATATTTATTATTTTAATTTATTTAAAAATATGCAAAAAAGGAAAAATAGTGTAATTAATTCAATTACAACATCAAAAAAAATAATTTCAAATTTTGCAGGACAAGCAAATAATGGAATTCAAAATAATAAAGTTTTATTAAATTTAATAAGCCATAAAAAAAATCAAATTTCAAGAAATAAAAATATTTTATTGAAATATTCTCAAAGTTCTGAATCTACTCCTCAAATGGCAAAATCATTAAATTCTGAATTAAAAATTGAAAATCGATTAATTCAAGAAAATAATTTAAAACTTATTCAAGAAATTCAAAACTTAAAAGATAAAGTAAAATTGTAATTTTTTAATAATTTAAATAGAAAGAATTATTATTAGAAAAAATAAATGATGAAAATAATTTAAAACAAGAATATGAAAAATTAAAAGAAAATAAATTTTTAATGGAGAATGCAATAGCAGAAAAAGATTCTATAATAAATAGATTATCTGAAGATTTAAAACATATAACAAAATATCCTCTTTTTAGAGAACAAAAAAGAGAAAAATATCTTAAAACAAATAATGAAATTGAGGAAGATTTATTAGATGATTTAGATTATTATCAAGATTTATTATTAATGAAATCAAAAGGTTATAATAAATATTCAAATAAAGCTAAACAATTATTAGAAATTAAAAAAAAATGTAAAACATCTCTTTCAAATAATATTAATTTTAATATTACATTTAACCATATAACTGATAATAATTCACTTAATATTCAAGAAAAGAAGTATAAAAATAAGTTAAATATAGAAATGAATATAAATTATGATTTAATTAGATTAGATACTACTGAAAGTTTTTTTGATGATTTAAATTCTGATTCAGATGATGATGTAAATTTCGTTGATAAAGTTGTTCTTTCAAATCAAATTATTAATATGAAAAAAAAAATTATAATTCCAAAAATTGATTTAAAACAAATAGAATTTAATAAAAGAAAATATAAAAAGCAAGATGAAGAAATTAGTTTAACTCGAAGTAGAAATGATGATGATTCTTTAGTAGCGAGTAAAATTAAAAGAATAAAACAAAAAATAAAAAATTTTAAAAGAAGAATTAAAATAAAAATGGAAAAAATAAAAAAATATGAACAAAGAATTCCAGAAATGGAAACTTATTTCAGAAATAAAGGAATAAATTATAAACAAGATTTAATTAAAGCAAATTTTAAAACAGAAAGAGTAAATTTATCAAAAATTGCTGAAGAGTAAAAATATTAACATTATTTATTTTTATTAAGTAAATTATATAAATATAAATTTTTAATTTTAAAATAAAAAAAAATTTAAAAAAAAGAAAAATGAATAACAAAAAATATTTTCCAGTTAATGATGTTTCCCAATCAAAAAATGAAATAAATTCTCAACAAATACAAGGTCAAAAAATATTATTTGATACATCATCATCAAATGAAATAGAATTATTTAGACAAGACAGTTCAGGAATGAATGAAAAAAAAATATATATTTTAGCAAATGATGATTGTAAAATTTGGCATAATTCAAAAATAAAATGTATTTCCTATCATGGATTAGAATTAATGTCTCTTTATCATCCTTTAAATGATAGAAAAAATTTATATGTTAATATTAATAAAAATGGAAAATATGAAAATGTTATTAGTAGATATTTACTTTTTGATATTACTGATTTTATTATTAGAATAAATTATGTTATTAATGAAAATGGTCAATTACAAAAAATTTTAAAAATTTCAAATAGATTAAATTGTATTTTGTGGTGTTGTATTACTATAATTTGTGTTTTTTTATCTTTATTTTCTTTTTTTTTTCTCTATTGTCTTTCTTCTTATATTGTTGAAAAAGAAGTTGATTTTAATAAAAGTTATATTAATAAAATTTATATTGTATTTTGTATTAATGTTTTTTTATTGATTATTTTGTTTTATGCGAAAGTTAAAATTGAAAAAAAAAAAATTTTTGCTATATTTATTCATCTTCAAATGATTAGAGATAAAATTCAAAATGAAATTGATACTTGGAATAAAAAATCTTTTGCAAGTATGAATAGAAAAGCTTATTTAGCAAATAATTTTGAATATATAAATATTAAACATACATAATATATTATATTATTATTTTACTGAAATTATTTTTTATGAAATTAATAAACCACTTTAAATTATTTTATTACATATTTTAAAATTATAGATTTAAAAAATAAATAAAAATTTAAATAAAGAAAAAAAAAAATGGATAAAGAAGAATTAATAAATTTATGTAAAGTAAATGATTTAATAGAAAATTATTCAGAAAATTTAAAATGTTTAGAAAAATTATCAACAATAAAATTTGAACTTCAAGTAGATGACTTAGATCATTTTACAAAATGTTTCAAAAGTTATATAGGCCAAAAAAGAGGTCAATATAGAAAATTAATTGCATTAATAACAAAAGATAGTTTAGTAGATAATAAAGAAAATTCAAATTTATTAGAAATGTTACGTGAAAATTTATCAAAAGAAATAATTGAATTATGTGAAAGTGTCATAGAAATTTGTAAAAATATAATGGCAAATAATAAAATAGTAAATAAAAAAATAAATTTATATTTCCATAAAACAATAGCAGATCATTATAGATATATTCATGAAATAACAGAAGAAGAAGAAATGAAAAATAAAGCAAAAGAAGAATATGAATTAGCTTTAAAAATTGCTCAAGAAGGAAAATTTTTAGCTACTGATTTAATATATTTAACATTTTATTTAAATTATTCTGTTTTTTTACATGATACAATGAGAGATAGAGAACAAGCAATTCAAGTTTCTAGAAATTGTTTACATGGAGCTTTAAAAAATACTGAAGAAATTCTTGATAATTATCAAAAAGATATTATTTTAATTTGTCAAATGGTAAAAGATAATATTTCACTTTGGAAAAATGAAAAAAAATAATTTTTTTAATTTTTCAAAAAAACTTTCAATTTTTTCTATATAATTACATATTTGATTTATAATATTTTTTTCATTTATAATTAATCATTTAATTCCCTTTGTTTAAGTTAAATATGATAATGAAATACCAAAAGCTTCTATTGGAGAAAGAGGAGTAGAAAAATCCATAATAAAAGAATTATCTTTTATTTTTCCAGTTTCTAAAATAACTTTATTTTTTTTATTAACAACTTCAACTAATCTAAAATTTCGATTTGAAGCAATTTTAACTCTTGAAGAAAATTTATTTATATATTTTCTTTTTACTAAATCATATTCTGGTTCTTCAGTTTTATATATTTTTATTCCTTTTTCTAATTTACTTAATTTATCTTTTTTTTCTTTATCAACATTATATAAATGATTATTTTCATAATTAACTTCAGGTAAATAAATATAACCTCTTTTAAAAATTTCATTTTTTATTTTCACTTGTAATAAATATCTTCTTAGATTATTATAATTATTGGTTGTTTGATTAAAATTTTCTTTTGGGCTTTTTCCATTATCATACATAATATATTCATTTTTAAAAAAAGAAGAATTTATTTGGGCAATTTTATTTTTTCCTTCATGATCAGATGCTATAATATAATTAACTCTCAATTTATTTTTTATTTTATGTGCACTGAATACAAAATGATCTGTATTTGAAGTATATACATAAAAATTATTTGAACGTAATAATATATTACAATGAAAAATCTTATTATTTTGAAACCTTTCAAAAAGAAATCTTATTCTATCATTTTCAGAAAATTTAAAAGATGAAATATTCTTTTTATTCATATAATATTTATACACCTCATTTGAGAAATTTGACAAATTATTCGAATTATTAAGGTGTGATTCTAATTTTACACTTTCACTTTCATAATATTTTGTTATAAAATTATTATTTATATTCAATTCCTTATATTTTTTTAGATTTGGTTGTCCATTAATTTTATTTATTTCTATATCCAAATCAGAATTCTCCTCTTCATTTTCTTTTAATTTCATCGTATTTATTTCATCCATTGTTTATTTTTAGTCAAAAATTTGAAGAAATTTTATTTAATAATAAAAAAATTAAATAATGGATTTAACCAAAAATAAACATGAAAAAAAAATCTTTAACCATCGTTTATCTTTTAAATTATATAAAAAAGACTTTATATTTCAGGAAATATTTTAGATAAAGTAAAAGATGAAGAAGATTCTAATTTTAATTGTAGTAAAAAGCAAAAAAAAACTTTAAATATTTCTATCTTCCTTCTTTAAATTTATTGTCTCATTCAAGAAGATAATTCAACTAACATAACAAATAATTATAATAAATATAAAACTTCTGTTTCCAAATTTCTTTCTTATGAAAGTAGAAATAACAGAACAAATATAACTACTTCAAGAACTAAAGTAAATAAAACTTTAGATTTTCAAATAAATGAACCATATATAGTAAATAAAATAATAAAACCTAAATTATTAAATTTTACCAATTCCAAACTTAATATCATCAATAAATGAAAAAAAAAGAAAAAAAATTTTGGCAATAAAATTCAAATAAATAATAATTTATTTCATAAA
The DNA here is from genome assembly GCA_023805745.1 of Isotricha sp. YL-2021b. Taxonomy (NCBI): domain Eukaryota; phylum Ciliophora; class Litostomatea; order Vestibuliferida; family Isotrichidae; genus Isotricha; species Isotricha sp. YL-2021b. Next base: position 2,319 of record JAJJKW010002011.1, on the reverse strand, counting down.
AAAAAAGCTATTTAACAAATTACTTTCAGAAAAAATTGATTCATTGGCATAAAACTATTAGAAAAGCTTTAATTAATGATATAAATACTTTTTTCCAAAAGGAAAAACAATTTCAAAAATTTTTTTTTGGAAGATTTTTTCAAAAAAATGATACTCATGTAAATTTTTCTTGTCAAAAAGATAGAGAATATGTATTTAATCAAAAAATAAAAAATATTCATTTGCTCCTTAATAAACGATTATTATTTATTTGTATTTATCATAATTTTTTAATTATGAATTGATAAGAGTTTAATTGTTTTTTTTTCCTATCAATAATTTGCAAATTTAAATATTAAATATATTTATTTTTATTCCTAAAAAATGGAAAAGAAAAAAGAATTAAATATAAAAACTACATTTAATGTTTTATCTAATGGATTAAATTTTAGACAAAAACACAAAATATCTATTGAAAAAGAAAAAGAAGAAAAAAAGATAGAAGAAAAAAATACAAATGAAACTTTTCCAGATTATTCAAATGAAAAAAATCAAATAAAAAAAATACAAAAAAAAATATCAGAAATTACAAAATTAACTAATATAACAGAAGAAAAAAAAGAAAAACAAATAAAAGAGTTAAAAGAAACTTTACAAATTTTAAAAAATAATTTATATGAAAAATTAAATTTAAGTTCATCTTCATTTGATGAAATAAATCCTTTAGTTTCATTTAAAGAAATACAAAAAGAATGTAAATTAAGATTAATTTTCCCAGAAATAATAAAAAATAAATATAAATATATAAATCCCTCACCAATTCAAAGTGTAGTAATACCATTATTAATTAAAAAAAAAAATATTATTGCTTCAAGTGAAACTGGATCAGGAAAAACTTTTGCTTATTTAATTCCTATTATTCATAATTCTTTTTTAAATAAATTAAAAGAAAAACCAAATAAAATTTTAATTATTTTACCAACAAAAGAATTAGCCAAACAAATATTTACAGATACTCTTTTATTTTCTAAATATTATTGTGAAGGAAGTAAAGATGAAATTAAAGTAAAATATATAAATAAAGGAATGATAATAAGTATTGAAAATAATTATGAAAAATTTTTAAATAATAATGATATTTTTATTGCCACACCAAAAAATATTTTAAATTTAATAAATATTTGTAATAATAATTTACTAAATAAATTATTATATGTAATATTAGATGAAGCTGATAAATTTTTTGATAATGGATTTATAGAATTAATAGATGAAATATTAAGTAAAATATCAGATAAAAAATATATAACAAAAGCTTTTTTCAGTGCTACTGTTTTAGAAAATATAGGAGAAATTATAACAAGTCATATATTTGATTCAATAAAAATTTCAATAGGAAAAAATAATATTCCAGCAAAACATATTTATCAAGAATTTATTTATTGTACAAATGAAGAAGGTAAATTAATAGGAATAAGAAATTTATTTAATGAAAAAGTAGAATTCCCAATATTAATTTTTGTAGAAGGAATAAATAAATTAAAATCAATATATGAAAATATAAAATTTGAAACACCCAAAATCTCATTTATACATAGTAAAATGAGTAAAAAAGAAAGAGAAAGTCAAATTGAAAAATTTAGAGAAGGTGAAACTTGGATTTTATTATGTTCAGATTTATTATCAAGAGGAATAGATTTTAAAAATGTTAAAACAGTAATTAATTATGATTGTCCTTATAAACCAGTAAATTATATTCATAGAATAGGAAGAACTGGAAGAGCTGGAAAACAAGGTAGAGCAATTACTTTTATTATTGATAATGATGTAGGAAAATTAAAATATATTTCAAAAATGATTAATAATATGATTGAAAGTAATTCTAAAAATGGAATTGAAAATGATGTAAAATGTCCTAAATGGTTAATTAATTTATGTAAGAATAAATAAAATTTTAAATAAATAAATATATTAAATTCTTTTTTTTTTCTAATTATTTTTTATTTTAAAAACAAAATAATTGATATTTCATCAAAATTTTACAATTTCTCTCATATTAAAAGAATTTAAATAAAATTACTTTTATACAATGTTTTTTATGATTTTTAAAATATTAAAACAGTTATTATTTAATTTAGATTTTTTCTTTTAAATAATTATTTTTGAATTGTTTAATAACTTGAAATTTGTTTTGCTTTAATTTGTTCAATTTCTAATTTCTTTTTTAAATTACCAAGAATATGAATTAATTCTTTTTCAATATTTTTTTCTTTAACATGATGATTAATTTCTAAAGCACCTCCTTTACTTAATTTATTATGTAACATATTAGTTTCTTTA
>JAJJKW010002010.1:0-17721 GCA_023805745.1 Isotricha sp. YL-2021b | reverse complement strand
TATTATTATTATTATTATTATTATTATTATATTATTATTATTATTATTATTATTATTATTATTATTATTATTATTATTATTATTATTATTATTATTATTATCATTTTTATTATTAATTTGTGCATCATCTGAGAATTTTTTTAGTTGTGAAGCAAGTTCATTAAAATTTGATTCAATATTAGAATAATTTTCTTTTTGATTTATAGAATAAATTTGACTATAATAAAACATAAAAATATGGAAAAAATACATTAAATTTATTTTAATTATGGGATCATTTATTTTTAAAAACTCAATAAAATAGGAAATTAATTTTGTTTGACATAAATAAGAAATTATATTAATTTTATTATTTATATTATTTTCAAATTCCACATCATCAAATGAGGTTTCATTTATTAAAGCTTTTTCAATTAAATGAACAAAATCTTTTCTATAAAGTTGTTGACCTAATTCTTTTTTTAAACTTAATCTATTTTCCATTTCTGGATTTTTCTCTTTTTTTGGATTTAAAGTTTTTACAATTTCTTTTTTTTGAATTTCTAAAAAATTATCTTTCATTGATTTTGGAATCTCTATATTAATCAATTTAATAATTAATTTTAACATATTTTGTTTGATTAATAAGTTAATATTTTTGTTTTCTAATATTATTAATAAATCATAAATTTTTTTATAATTTTCTGATTTCAATATTGAATAAAAGAAATTAAAAATATCATTAACAAATTTTTCATCAATAATATCACTTTCTTCAAGAAAATCTATTAAAAAATGAAATCCTAAAAGTTTATATTTTTCAAGATTTGATATAAATTTAATATATATTTGTTTTGTTTTTGAAGATAAATTTAGGATAAAAGTTTTGTTTAATAATACATCCTTAAAATAATAAATAATAATATCATTATAAATATTATTATTTATTATTCCTTCTACAATTTTTGAAATTTGTGGTAAAAATCTTTCCTCAACAAAAAAATTTAATACAAATTGAGAAATTATTTCTAAAGAATTTGAAAAATAGGCTTCTTTTAAATTATTATTTGAAGTAAATATTATCATTACTAATTGAGATAAGTTATCAAGAACTTCATCAATATTATAATTTTCTTTTTTAAATAAATTAATAATATCAAATAATGGTAATATATTTGCAGTTCCTCCTAATAAAAAAATATTATCTTTCATATTTAAATCATTAAATAAATAAAAAAATGGAAAATTATTTTTCTCTTTTTCCAAAATTGGAATGATTTCTTTTAGATTTGAAGATTCTTGTACAATATTTTTAAAAAATAAGATTAATGGAATATTAATTTGATTATTAAAATCAGAAATAACTTCTTGTATAATTTTTTCTTTCTCTTCTTTTTGAATTTCTTTTTCCTCACCATCATTTTCATCAGCATAAATTATAGTTTTATATAAAGTTGATATAAATTGTTTTGAAAAATAATTATGTTTTTCTAAAGGATTTTCTGATATAATAATTGGTGAAATTAATCCATGAAATTTTGAAAAGAAAGTCAATTGTGATATTACTTCTGTTTCATTATTTAAATAAGTTTTATATTCTTTATTATTTATTATAATTATAGCATATTTATTATTGAATTCAGTTGATATTTTTAATCTAATTTCATTCCATTTTTTTAATTCTAAAACACATTCTTTTACTTTTGTTTCTTTATCATAAAATATTTCTATTATATTATTATCAAATAAATTAATTATGAATTGTTTTCCATTTTGAAATATAATTTCTGTAATTATGGAAGATTCATTTTTATTAAATTCATTAATAAAAAAATACATTTCAATATAAAGAAAATTATTTATTTTTAAAGCATTTTCTTCTGTTATATTTGTTTTAATCTCATTATCATATAAATAAAAAAAATTATCATAAATATTTTCAAATTGTGAATTAGGAACCTTATTATAAAATATTTTAAGTAAATCAATACATTTACTTAATATTTCCATATTTTTTTCAATATTATCCTTTATATTACTAAACATTTTTCCAATAATTTTATAAATGAAATCATAAATGTTTTTTTCTATTTGAAAAGTATTTGAAAGAAATTCTAAAAACTCATATATTATTTTATTCTCTTCTTCATTATTTTTTTTGAATACATATTTTTCAATTAATATATGAATCAATCCTTTTTCAATATTGAATAAATCATAAAAATTTATCAGAATTTGACCAATTTCAAAATTTTCTTTTATAAGATTTGTTAATAAAGGAATAGTAATTTCTATTTTTGAAGATTTTATAAAATTATAAAATGTTAAAACATCTTTTTTTTGGATTCTATTTTTGAATATTGGAATAACAACTTTATTCTTATTTTCTTCAAAAATAAAATTAATATTTATTTTAATATTTAAAAATAAAAATAAAAAATAAAAAAAAAATTATAATCTCAAATTTCAAAAATTAAATATTCTTAAACCAATAAAAAAAAAATAAAAGAAATAAAAATTAATATATTAAGCTTTAAGTTCAGCAGCTCTTTTTTCTCTCATAGCTTTTCTTTTTTCTTTATCAATTCTTTCTTTTTCTTTAATTTCTTCAATAGCTTTAGAATTTTCTTCAGGCATTTCATAAGGATAAGAATGAGTTTGAGGTAATTTTTCATCATTTCTAACAACTTTAGTTTGAGCACTTTGAATATTTAAACTAGAACCAAATAAAATAGATAAAGCAACTAATTTATCAGTAATATCATTTGTATTAGGAAATTTTAAAACTTCACTTTTTTTATAAATAAAATATCTTTCCATATAATCATTTGTTGGTAAACCAATTCCTCTTAAATAAACATCAAATAATCCAAAATTTTCCATTGGATCTAAATTACCTATAATAACTGCTTTAGGAAATAATTCTATAATTGCTGCTCCAATTTCATTAAATTTATCTATAAATTGATATTCCCAATGCTTTGTTGTATTTCTATGTTTATTACAATTATAACAATGATTTATTACAACTTCAATTTGACCTTGATTCCAATTTTTAGGAAAAGAAGGATCAAAAGAATATTTTTTTATTTCTTTTTTTGCATTTGGATCTACTTGATCTTTTGTTTTATTTAAATCATCTAAATTATTTTGATGTTCTTTTTTTTCTTTTTCTTCTTGAATTCTTCTTCTTCTTTCTAAAATGGATTTTTCTATAATTTCTGCTTGAGGATCATCTTTAATTGCACTTGGATCAATAAAATTTTCATAAGGTTCTAAATCACATAAAAGATCATCAACAAATAAATTTATATCTTCAATTAATTGTTGATCTATTTTATTTTTATCAGAATCAATTTCTTCTTCTTTTTCAGTAGTCATAAAAGAAGTTGAAGTTGATAAAATTTTTACTCCTGGAGATTCAGGATTTTCTCCAGGAAGATTTTTAGGTTTTTCATATAAAGATTTTATTACAAAAGAAGATTGATAATTTTGTAAATTTTTTTCTTGTTCTATATCAATCGTATTTTTCATATTTTGAGTATTTAATAATAAATTTTCATGCTCTGGAATACAATTTCCAAAAGGTTGAATATTTTGCATTGGAATTTCTTCATATTGATTTGTTTTTATTTTTACTTTTGATTTATATAATGTTTTTATATTTTTTTTTCCTCTTTTTTTATTTGAAGCATATTTTGCATTTTCTTCTTCTTCTCTTATTCTATTCTCTTGAATAGTATTTAAAACATATTGTAAATTAATAAAAAAAGTTTTAACTTTAACATAATCTTTTTTATCTTCTTTTGATTCTAATAAAGCATTTAAAATTTGAGATAATTCTCTAATAAATTGATAATCAACAGTAAATAATAAAACTTCTTTAATAACTTCGAAAATTTTAGCAATTCTTTCAATTTCTAAATTATCTTCTCCTTTATTAGCAAGGAAAAAAATAGTATTAATAAATTTTCCATTTTCATTAATTTTTTCGCAATAAATTCTATGATCTTCATCTTCAATAAATCTTCCCATTAAATCAACCATTCTTTCCATTTTTAATCTTTCCATTCTTTCATTAGGTTCTTCAGGAGGAGGTCTAATATCATTTTTAACTTCATCATTATCATAATTTTTAACAACTTCAAGCATACTTTCATTAGATAAATTTAAATTTTCAACAGCATAAACAGGTTTTCCAGTATACATTGCATATTTTTTAATTAATTTATTTCTTTTAAATATTTCTGTAAAAATAAATCTCATTTGAAAATCTGTTCCATCACTTTCAGAAAGACATCTTAATCCTTCATCATGAGCATAAGAAATATCATTTTCATTTAAACAAGAAGGAAACATAATAACATCAGCAACAGTTCCTTTAAAACCATGTGTTGTTGAAGCTTTTCCAAAAAAGAAATTTCCTTGATTATGAATTGGTTCTCCTTGTATTGTTGTTTGAGTATCTAATTTTCCATCTAAATATAAACTTACTTCAGTTAATTCATCCATATAATTTATTGAAAAAATTATTCCTATTGAGTAAAAGTGATTTATTTCTAATTTTTTATTTGAAAATACTTTTTCTCTTTTTGATTTTGATGTTGAAAATTCTACATATAATCTTTGTTGATTATCTGTTAATGATATTGTTGGTGTAAATTGATCTACTGTATCTCCTTTTTTAAATACATTTACTGGAATTTTTGAAGGAGATGGTTTTGTTAAAAATAACCAAAAAAATAAAGAAAATCCATTGTTTTGTCTTATTGAAAAATCTACTTGATTTGGCATTGTTATTTCTAAACTTTCATGATCTGTACTTTTCATTCCTCCATTTAATACTTCTACAAAACCATTTGGATTTATTGTTCCTGGTTTTTGAGCTTTTTCACCTATTACACAATTTGTTCTGTTTGATACAAATTTGTCTACTTCGAGTTGAAGGACACGGGATGTTAGTTTTGTTCTTTTTTTTTGAGTTTTGCTCATTTTTTTTTTTTTTTTAAGATTTTTTTTCGGGGGTTATTTATTTTAAGAATTGTTTTTTTATTTTTTTTTTTTGATATTTTTTTTTTAAGATAAAAGATTTTTTATAAATTGTTTTTTTTTAAAAATTATTTTTTTTTAAACTTAATTAAATTAATTGAGGAGATTAATTTATGGAAAAACAAAAAATGAGAAATTTAAAAGACCCATTTAAAGAAATTATTAAATCTTTATATAATAATATGAAAACTAAAGATATTGTTATTAATAATATTGATTTATTATCGAGAAAAACATTATGTGAAATGTCAGTATTAAATTATGAATTAATTATTGAAATTGGGATTAAAGAATTAGAACAATTAATGTTAAATAATTCAGAAGATCTAAATTATATATCTAATAACATATTTAATATTGTTGAACTTTTTAAAGAAATAATAAAAAAAAACAAAACATTAATTTTATCAAATAAAAAAAACATATTTGAAGATTATATATCAAAATTTATAGTTCAAGAAATAATGAAATATAATGATATAGAAAATTCCAAAGAAGTAAGAATTAAAGTAAAAACAAAACTGAGAATATTATTAAAACTTTTAATATATTTTTGTGAAATATATTATAGAAATGTTTTAAATGTAATGTTATTCTTTTTTACTCTTGATGATATTCCTCCAAATTTTATTTTTGAAATTTTAATTGAAATTTGTAAATTATATTCAACTGAATCTTCACAAAATTTTGGAGATATACTTGATAAAATATTACCATTTTTAAATAAAATAAAAAAAATCAAAAAAAAAATAATAATATGTCAATTTTTATATAATTATTGTGAATCATTAATCCATTCATTAGATAATAAAATAACAATACAAAATTTTGAAAATATTTCTCAATCATTATTTACTGCATTTGAATTAATTTATCCAGAATGGATGAAAGGAAATGAAAAAATTATTAAACAAAATTCTAAAGTTGAGACAATGACTTCAATGTTATCTAATTTATATGCAATAGCAACTAATTTTACTTCAAGTAATAAAGAAGAAAAAAATAATGAAAATAAAGATGATATTGAAGATAAACAAATTTATATAATTAATTCTTTAATCATGATTTCAACTTTGATTCCTGAAAATAATATAGGAAATAATTTAGATACTATAATTAATTTATTTAAAAATAATTTAATAAAAGGAAAAAATAAACAAAATGAATTATTATGTAAAAGTTTTTATATTTTTTTAGAATTTAATATCAATAAAATTAAAGGAAGAATTTCAAGCTTTGTTGGATTTCTTTTAAATTGTTTATTTCAAGTAATTACAAATAATAATATTAGTATAAATGCTAAAGAGTATGAAGATAATTTTCTTCAATTAAAAAATGAAATTATAAAAATATATGTTCTACTTTTAAGTAATTTTTGTGATATTACATTAAATTTTTTAATATTTAAAATAGATTCAAATAATCTTTTAGAAAAAATAACAAGTTTAATAATATTAAAAACATCTTTATTACATTTTAATAATTTAGAAGATCAACAAAATCAAAAATTAATGACTACAATTTTAAAAGCTTCACATGAAAAAGATTTTGAATTTAGATGTTGTTTATTTGAATTAATTTTTGTTGTTTTTAAACAAAACTTAATTAAACAAGAAAATATTGGAAATGAATTATTATCTTTTTTAATAAAAGAAACTCAATATGATAATAATAATAATTATGTGAATGATGAGAATTATCCTTTTTTATCTAATGGAAAATTAGTTATTGAAGAAGCAGAGTTTACTTTATTAAATATTTTAAATAAAATTGATTTAGAAATAATTTTTCCAAATGTTTATCCTTATATTTTCACAGTTTTCACAAATAAAATTTATGATAAAAGTCAATTTATTATATGCAAAATGATAAATTTAATTTTTGAAAATGCATTAAAAATAAATAATAAAATTGAAGAAAGAATAAAAGAAAATGAAAATAATGAAGATAATAATAATAATGTAGAACCTACTTTTTTATCTTTAAGATTAGATTATAAAAAATATCCTCTTTTACCTTATGCTCAAAATATTTTAATTAAAATAATGATTGTTTTATCAAATCCTTTTCTTAAAGATAATTTTTTACCTGTAGCTTTACAAACATTAAAGAATATTATAAATTTAATTACATATAGTGAAGATATTACAATAAATAATGTAATAAATACTGATAAAATTATAAAATATTTTTCAAATAATAAAAATTATTTTAATTACGGTGATTATTATGAAATATTAGCAGAATTATTTGATGAAATTTTAAAAATAGAAAATGAAGAAGAAAATAATTCAAAAAAAAATATACAATTTATTTCTCTTTGTCTTCAAGTAATTAATGATAGTATTGTAGAATATAAAAATGATATTGAAGTTATTAGTGCTTTATTAAGTATTGAAGGGATAATACTTGGAAAAATTAATTTAACAGAAAATATTAAAAATAATTTAGAAAAAATATTTTCCCTTGTTCATTCAGAATATAAAGATGGAAAATTTGATGAAAATGAAAAAAATGTTCCTTCAGAAATTTTAAGACAAGGACTATGTTTATCATTTGCATATACTTCAAAAGGACAAAATATTGATATAGTTTTAGATAAAGTTCATTCATATTTTAAAAGTGAAACAATTGAAAAAAAACAGAAAGGATTAACTTCATTTTTCCAATTGAAAAATCAAAAAGATGATATTCCAAAACAAGCGCTTGAAACATTAATTAAAATATTAGGATATATTGCAAAATATATAAATATTAAAGATCTAATTTCTAGATTAGAACAAAACTTTTTATTTTTTATTGATAAATATTATAATAAATATCAAAAAAAAAATAATTATATTAAATTAGCATGTTTATTTAGTTATGAACAAATCTTTAAAAGATTAAAAGAGGATAAAGATTTTATATTAACAAAAAGAGATGATTATTTAGAAAAAATGATAAGTACATTTAATAATGAAAAACAAATAAGTTTTTTTAAAGAAAAGTCTTTAAATAATATTTCTTTTTTAGTAATGTTAAATCCAGTTATTCCTTTAGAAAAATGTAAAATGATTATTGAAACTACTTTTACGATTTTTAATTATTTTAGAAATTTTGAAAATGAAAAATCAAATTTAAAAAATATAATTCTTGATTCAATTGCCTTAAATTTACTTTCTTTTTGTAGTTTTCAAAATTATAAAAATTCTCCAAATAATGAAAATCTTACAATAAGTAAAAATGAAAAAAGTGATGAAAAAAAAGAAGATTTTTTTATAAATTATTCTATTATTGGATATGATAATATGATTAATTATTCTGATAAAAAAGAAATTAATAAAGATGAAATTAAGAATTATATTTTTGAAAAATTCGTTGAAAAATATTTAAATTTAGATTATCTTATTAATTATGAAAATGAAAATAATAAGGGACAAGAATCAGGAAATAAAATTAATGAATACTTAAAAAAGGTTATTTCAATAACTTTAGAAAAATTTATATTATTAAATGAGAACTCTTTTAAAATAGAAAATAAACAATTTGAAAATTGGATTGTAAATTTAATTTGTACTTTTTTATTTTATTTTGATGAAAATAAAACAATTTCTTCTTGTATTGAGAAAATTTTGAAAGATTATAATATTGATACATCACAAATTGATTTCTTTAATCAGAATAATTTTATAATTTCTTTCACTGTGCAATTAAATAAAGTATTTGATATTGAAAAAATTTTTGAATTATTAAAAAAATTATTATATTTATCAAATTCTAAAATTTCAAAAGTAAATGAATTATCAACAAATTTAATTACAAACATAATTAACAATTGTCCTGAATATTTCCAAAATAAAATATCATCAAATAATGAACCAGAAACAAAAAAACAAAATATTTTTTTAAATGAATTTTTTAAAATATATATCAAAAAATTAGAAAAATCAATTATAGAAGATGGTTCAAAATTATCAAATAGAATTGAAAATTTATTAAAAATTTCAAAAAATATATCAAAAATAAATTATGATATAATTTTATCATATGCTCTTGATAAAAAAACTGTTTTAAAAACTCCAAATTCTTTATCATTGATAATTTCAAGTCTTTGTGAAGATAAAATATTAATACCAAAAATATTATCAAGATTAACTGGAATAATGAATAATTCATCACCAATAATAAATGAAGATAAAAATTTAGAAGAAAATACACCATATTATACTATTTGTAGAAGTACTGTTGTTTTAGGAATAATTTTAAAATCCAGAAAAGAACAAATTATACCTTTAATTAAATTATATTTTTCTCAAATATTATGTACAATACTTTTAAGAATTGGAAGTACATATTCTTTTAAATATATTGAAAAAGAATTTTTAAAAAAAGAAGATATTCCTAAAAATCAATCTTTATTTGCCTTAAAACATTTATTTTATTATCTTGAAGATTGTCAGAAAATATTAAATAATAATCTTTCTATTTATTCCAAAATATTAAACGAAAATGAATATGATGAAGGATTATATGAATTGATGACTTTTCTTTGTCAGTTTACAAATTATGAAGAACAAAAAAAAATGTTTGATTTTTTATCTGAATTTACAAAAAGAAAATATAATGGACAAAGATTAGTTTGTGCAATTTGTTTTTCTGTTTTTGTAAGTTTTTCTTCAATATTACATATAAAAAAATATTTTAATGGTAATATGATTAGAAGTTGGAGAAATAATTTAATATTATCTTTATTAAATATGATAAATGATAAAGATGTTTTAGTTAGAAAAATGTCTATAAGAGGTATTGGAAATTTAGGTAAAATGTATAAAGAATGTTGTAATAATATAGAAAATATATTAATAATTACTTTTGAAAATAAAAATATCGAAATTGAAAATAATGATGAATTAAAAGAAAATGCAAAAAATGAATTAAAAGATAAAATAATGTCTATATTTTATCCTGAAGAAAATAATGATTATCATATTTTAGAAATTTTAATTAGTAAAATTGATGACACAAATGAAATTATTATAAAAGAAAGTTTAGATACTTTAAATAATATAATAGATTTATTATCTATTGATATTGTTTATCAAAATTTAGATATATTAAAGAAATTAAAACAGAATTTTGATAATTCAAATAAGGATATAAGAAATTTAAGTTTTAGTGTATTTGGTAAAATAATTAATTTATTAGTCTTAACTATTCATTCTCAATATCAAAATAATAATGAACAAAACTTAATTGAAAATTTTCAAAATTCCCTTATTGAATATATTCACAATAATTTAGTTTGTTTTTTATTACATTTTACAGATGTAAAAGAAGAAAATAATAATATAAAAGAAACTTTATTTAAATCCTTATTTTTATTATTACAAGATGATTATAATCCAATTTATGAGGAAATAAAAAATAAAGAAAAAGATAATGAAATTATATATGAAAAATTTATAAGAAAAATTATTGAAATTATTGTAGATTCTTTTGGCCAAAAAATTCCAAGTTATATTTCTGATTGTATTGAATATGGTAATTCTCAAATAATAAATATTAGAGCTTATTCAATATTTGTATTAACTGAATTTTATTATATTTGTGTTAATAAAGAAAAAAATGAAATAATAAATATTATAAATAAAGACGCAATTCTTCAACAATTTATAAAATTATTAAATGATAATGAACAAAAAGTTAGAATTAAAACAATGATTTCTTTAAATATTTTTAATTCAAAATAAAATTAATATTTTATATTAAATAGTAAATTATTAATTAAAATTTTAAAAATATTATTTTAAAATTTTGAGCTTATATTTTTTAATATAGGACAATATTTAAAAATTTTCTTTAACTATAAATACAATTTTAAAAAAAAAAATTCAAATAAAATTTATCAATGTCAGAAAGAAAATTCGAAATGAATTTGGTTGTAGAATATAAAATATACTCTGATATTGAGCCTAACATTACTTTTTTTTCAGAAAAAGAAAATCAAATAACATTAAAAATTGATGAAAATAGTTTAATCAAAGTTTTTTGTTATCAAAAAAATATTTATAAAGAAAATGGAGTATATAAAAATATTTCAACTGATGGAGAAAATCCAGAAAAAATAAAAGAACTTCAATTAGAACAAGGATTAAATAATTCATTTAAAGATGAAGTTTTAATTGGTGAAAAATATAAAAAAGGAACTTATTATAATGAAGAAGGAGAAAAATTAATAGATTCTAATCAACTTTTTAAAAATGATATGAATGAAGTTCAAAATACTTTAGTTCCTAATTTAAGTAAAGAAACTGGTTTAGTTAAATATTGTAAGTTAAGTGATACTTTAAATAAAATTCCTTTAGTTTTTTTTACAGATTATCTCAAAGAAAATAAAAGTGAAGAATTAAAAAAAAATTCTAGTCCCGAAAAAACAAGTGTAAATACTTCTTTAGTAAAAGATATTTCAAATAAAGAAAATAATCAAAATAATGATTCAATAGGAAATAATAAAAATATGTTTATTATTGATGAAGATAATAATATTCAAAATCTTCAATTAAATAATGAAGATATAATTCAACTTATAGATAATTCTATCAATGAATCTTCAAATTCCTGCATAATTAATAATAATAATGATTCAAATAATGATTCTAATAATAATAATAAAGATAATAATAATAATAATAATAAAGATAATAATAATAAAGATAATAATAAAGATAATAATAAAAATAATTATAAAGATAATAATAATAATAATAAAGATAATAATAATAAAGATAATAATAATAAAGATAATAAAGATAATAATAATAATGATAATAATAATAATGATAATAATGATAATAAGAATAAAAACAAAAAAAATACCAGGAAAAAAAGTAAGAAACTGAAAAAACATCAGAAAAAAAAAGGAAATGAAGGAAATAATGATATATGTGTTATTTCTTTAAATGAAGAAGATGAAAATGAAGACGAAGATTGTAATGTGAATGAAAATGTTAGTATTGTTATAAATAAAGGAGAAAAAGATAAAATTAAACAATCTGAAAAAAATCCTAAAAAAAAGAATAGGAAAAATAAATCAAAAGAGAATGATAAAACTTTTTTATTAAAGAAAAATAAGAATCAGTTAGAAAAAAAAGGACAAATGAAAAAAGATGATTTTATTCTAATTGAAGAAGATGAAGATGAAGATGAAAATGAAAATAATAAATTATTGATATCATATTTAAATACCAATACTAACAAGAATAAAAAACCTAAAATCTGTAATGAATTTATTTTGGATAATTATTAACTAACGTTAAGAAAAAATTAAAATAATATTAATTATTCTATTAATTTTTATTATTTAGTTAAATTTTATCTTCAACAAATCAAGTTTAATATTTAAGAATATATTTTAAAAAAAAAAATATTAAAAATATCAAATAATTTTGAAAAATATTCAACCTAAAAAAAACTAAATTTTATAATTAAAGAAATAAAATAATTAAAAAAATTCATTTAACTTATAAAAAATTTTTTAATTAGTAATTAATTTTTCTTCTCTTTCTTCATCTAATTTAGAAAAACTAAAATCTAAAGGTTGATCACAAGTCTCATAAGGTAATTTATAAGCAAAAAATCCAGCAAGAAAAGCAATTATTCCAGAGAAAAAATAAGGAAATAAAAAATGAAAATGATTCATAGATAAATAAAAATATTGAGAAAAAAAACCACTCATTCTTAAACAACCAAATAAAAAACCTGAAGAAATATCTCTTAATCTTGTTGGATAAACTTCAACAATATATGTTAAAAATACATTAAATGAAACTAAAACAAATGCTAAATAAACACTATATAATTCTGTAAAAAAATCTTCTCCAATTATTAAAACTAATAATGAACAAATACAACAAATTATAAAACCTGTATATACTGTTTTTTTTCTTCCAAAATATGGAATCTCACATAAAACTCCTCCAATTATACAACCAAACATTGAAACAAATGCTGATATAAATTGACCAATTATGATTTTTGTATAATTATGTTTTTTTTCCTTTTCTTTATGTTTTTTAACTTTTGGTTCTATTTCTTTTTCATTTTCATTTTTTGTAAAAGATTCATTTATTGTATTATTTATAGGACTTATTATTGTATCATTCATTTTTATAATTTCATTATTTTCTTGATTTTTAATTGTTTCGTTTATTTTACTTTCATTTATATTATTTATAGAAATATTATTCATATCATTTATTTGATTATTTAATGAATTATTAATATTATTTTCATTTAATGATTCATTATTGTTATGAATAATTGTTTCATTTATTATATTATCAATTGAATTATTATATAAATTATTATTTGTTAAATTAAATTCATTATTAAAAGTATTATTTGTGTTATTATTTATTTCAAAAAAAGAACTAATTTTCAATGCTGAAATTGGTTCTGGTATTTTTGGTTTTTTTTTCTCATTAAATTCCTTCATAGTTAATGTTGATATAATTAAAATTCCATAAAGTAAAAAAGATAAAATAAATAATATTCCAATTGATAAAAGAGTAGTATCAAAATATTCTTCAGAAAATAATACAGAAAAATTACTTTCTTGATTTAAATGTTCTTCTTTATGTTTATTATTTTCATGAATTAAATTTTCTTTTTCTTCAGGAGATAATTTTTCTTCTTCCATTTCAACTAACATTTTATTTAATAAATCAAAAGCAAGTTCATTTTCTTGTTTCATAAGTAAATATCTTGGACTTTCAACAAAAAAATTATCATTTAAAATTAAAGAAGCAACTACTAAAATATTTAAACTAAACATAACATATTTCATATTATCAATTTCAAAATTTGGCATTCCAATTAACATAAATATTGAAATAAATCCTTGTCCAACACTAAAAAAAACCCAAATTGAAGTTAATATAAAAGCTCTATGATTTGTTGGTAAAAATTCACCTAAACTATTTAAAGATATTGGTACAATTAAACCCAAAAAAAAACCAATGAAAAATCTTGCTATTGAAAATATAATTATATTAGGAACAAAAGATAAAATTGTATGAAAAATAAATAATGCAATATATGAATTTACTATTATAGTTTTTCTTTGAAATTTTGTCAAAATATAACTTGAACAATAAGAACCTATTGATACTCCTAAAAAAAGAATACTTGATATAACTTGAAGTTCAAAATTAGATAAATCATAAAATTTTTTTAATGGAATTAAAAATAAAGCCATTAATGTCATTTCACATCCATTTGCTGTTATTCCTAATGAAACTGCAATAAAAACTAAAAGAGTAATAGATTTAAAACTATATTTATCTAAAATATATTCTATATTTCTTAAATAAACATTATCCTCATTATTCATATTTTATTTTTTTAAATAATTTAATTAAATATTTATAAATTTATTCTACATTTTTATTTGTTAAATAAAAGAAAGAATTTCTATTTCTTCAACAACAATATTATTTTCTTTCCCAATTAAATCACTTAATGTATTTGAATCATCACCAAAATTTTTTGGAAATTTTGAATATACTCTATGTGTTTTAGTATTATTCCAAAGATTTTTAATAATTAAATCATCATCACCAAAAATTATTTCTTTTTTTGGATTAAAGTAAAAAGCTTTTTCTGGATTATTAACAACAAATTTTTTATAAACTCCATATTTATCCATATTAAATAAAAAAGTATTTAAACTTGGACTATAATAAGAATTTACTTTTGTTTTGAAATTTGATATAAATCCACCAAATCTTTCTCCAGTTTTTGTTTTTATTGTTAATATTAATTCATTTCCTGTACAAAAAGATTTTACTTTATTTAAATCATCATAATCAAAAGTTCCTTTATAACAAAGATATAATCTTTTCTTTTCTGGTTTTTCTATTCCTCCTTCTAACATAATTGAATATATTTCATCTAAATTTTGGAAATTTTCAATTATTAAATTTTGGAAATTATATAATAAAGCAAAAAAATTTACAATTCGATGTTGAATTGTTTTATTTTGAAATTGAATTACTGATGTTAAATTAAATATTTCTTCATTTAAAATATGATTTTGGTGTTTTGAGAAAATTATTTGATATTTATATAAAGCAATAAATATCAATAATATAATATTAATTATAATACATATATATAATCCTAACTTATGTAATTTTAAGATTTTTTCTTTTTCTTTTTTCTCAAATTCAATTAATTCTTCGCGATTTTTTTTTTTAATTTGTTTATCTTTTTTCATTAAAATTAAAAACAAGAAAAATATTTAGAAAAAATTATTTAATTTAATATAAATCATCAATCACCTTTTTAAAAGCATTATTAAAAATATCATATAAAAATATTTTAATTATTTCATAATTTTCTTCAACATTAATTTTTTCAAATGAAATTTCTTCCGAATTTAGATACATTTCACTTATAGAAATATTATAATTTTTCTTAAATTCTTTATTTTGTAAATCAAGTTTAAAAGTAACATTTTCAAAAATTCCATTTATAGAGTTTATTCTTTTATATTTGCTATATTGAAAATTATTTATTTTTCCTCTATAATGAGTTTTATTCTTCACATCATAAAAATAATAATCAGTCATTCCTTTAAAATAATTTTCTATTTGATCAACAATAAATTGGTTGTCACTTATTGGATATAGGTCTAATAAAAAGTTCAAAATTTTATTCACACTATTGAGAAGTAATATTTCAATATTATTATGACAATTTTTTAATATTTCTTTAATTATTGAATATTGTTGTAAATTCAGATAATTAATATTATAATCATTTAATGTATAATTATATGTAAATGTGTTATCCTTCCTTTTAATTAAATTTAATTTATTAAAATACAAATAAAACAATAATTCTTGAGTTATAAATAAATCTTGATTCCATTCAAATTTTAAACTTAAATAATAATTAACAGAAATATTTTCATATTTAATAATATAACTTAAATTATCAATCTTTTTATTTAAAGGACAAAAATAAGTATTAATATGTTCTATTGTTATTTTTACTGATTGATTATTAAATATATCATATAAACAAGAAAAAGAATATAATTCTGAATAAGATTGATTTAATAATATCTCTATGTTTTCTGATACTTGTGATAAAGAAATATATCTAATTTTTGAATTAGAAAATGGGAGAAATATTAAGCATAATTGAAATAATAATAATTTCATTTGTTATTTTTAATTAAATATTATATTCATTTTTGAATATTTTTTCTTTTTTAAAATTGAAAGAAAAAAGGGTTTATATTAATGTGAACCTTAAAAATAAAAATTATAAAAATAAGAATAAAAATTTGCAGAAAAAGAATTAATTATTCAAATGATTTTCTAACCAAATAATTCCCATAATAATGAGTATTAATAGAAAGGAAGCTTCTAATATATTTGTGAATTAAAATAAAATAATAGAATAATTTTAATATTGTTTCTTATTTGAAGAAATAATGTTTATATATTTATTTTTCATTGATATTTATATGATAAGTTTTTATATAATTAGAGATTGTTAAAAAAAATAAAAGAAGTCTTAAAGATTATGTTTATACTTAATTTTTCTATAATATTTATTTATCATTTTTTTCCTCTTTAATCTTTTAGTTATTATTAGCTTTTAAAGGATAAATCAGATTCAAATAATAAGAAAGAAAATCATATTATAATTTATAGAAACTGGAAGAAACTTAAAATATAAAGGAAAATTTAAAAGATGATGAATAATAATTGATAAATAAGATAATAATATTAAAAAACAATAAAAACAATTATATATATAAAATATATCAAATTTCTATTAATATATATATATGATTATATAAAATAAAATAAGATTTCCAAAAATAACAAAAAAATAAAAAGCGAAAAATAAAAAACACAAAAAAACTATAATAAATTGGAATTAAAATACAATTAATTTAACAAAAAAATCATATATGAAAAGAAAGATAAAAATCTTTATTAAAAAATATATTAAAATAAGAATAATCCTAAAAGTATTAAAATAGAATTTTTTAATCTAAAAAAAGTATTATCAATTTCTGACGTTGTTTTTACAGTTTTGAACAGCTTTCTTCAACTTTATTTGTAGTACCAGCAGCACATGTTCCAGTAGATGATCTTCAACTTTCAGGAGTGAATACACAATTTCTACTACAATCAATTTTTGTTGTTTGGGAAACACAAGAAGCTCCATCCTCATTTGTTGTGGTACTTCCACATGGAGCAGTTGTCCATTTACATATTGAGTTTGCTGTACATAAATCTGATGTTGTCATTGAATCATCATCACATGCTGTGCTTATACAAAATATCATAAAAATTATACATATTAATTTCATTTTCTTTTTTTTTCTCTCTCTTTTTTTCATTAAATAATCATTTTTATTTTTACATATTTTTTTAAATTTGTAAATAAAGGAATTAATTTGATTTTTTTTTGTTTTGAGATATTCATTGAGTTTTATTCCTTTGTAATTTTAAATTTTCAATTAAAAATATTTTCATTAAAATTTCCCTTTTAATTATTTTAAATACTTTAATTTAAAATCTATTTAAAATTATATTTATTTTATGCAATGTGAATAAAATGAAAATAATAAATTATTTTTTTTTTTTTTTTTTTATTGTTTTTATAATTAAATAAATAATTAAATTT
>JAJJKW010000232.1:0-90088 GCA_023805745.1 Isotricha sp. YL-2021b | reverse complement strand
TTTGATTCCATTGATTTTTCATCTAATGAAGCTAATCTTGATTCTACTTCTTCATATTTTGTATTTTTGTCATTTTCTATATTGAAATGTATGTTATTTAATTTTTGAGATATTTTTTCTAATCTTTCTAAATTTTGATTTGTTTTAAAACTTGTTGAACCCATGTTTTGAGATCCTGATTTATTTAATCCTGATGTGTTCATTTTTTTTGTATGTATTTTTTTTTATTTTTTTTTGTTTTATATCAATTTTAGATTTTGGATGAATAATATATTATATTTAAAATGATTTTAAAAAAAATATATTTATTATTTTAAAGTTAATTTTTTTAATAAAATAAAGTAGTTTTTATTTTTAATTTTATAAAAGTTATAAAACATAAAATCAGTAAAAAAATAGAATGCATTAAAGAAATTATTCTTATATTGTTAATGTTTGATAATATTGTTATTATAACACTATTATTACATAATTTAAATAATTTTTTAATATAATAAATAATATCAGCTAATATACATAAAATATTAACAATAAAAATAATTTGTAATATTGTCTTATGTTTATATCTATCCACTATATTTATATAATAATTATTTACTTTTATAAACGATTTCATTTTCATCGATAATATAAATTGGTTCTTCTATTTGAAATTTATCTATAAATGATTCCATTTTTTCTTCTTCAATTAATTCTTGTTCTTTATTTATAGGGTAATTTTTAGAATAAAAATCACTTCTATCATTGAAAAATTGTTTAAATAAATTTTCTAAATATTTTAATAAAATATATTTTACTTTTTCTATTTTGGTTTTTTACATTTATAAATGCATTAAAATTAAGAAATATAAAAATGGAACAATAAATTATATTATCAATGTAAATTAAATTATCAAAATATTCGTACCAATATAAGATTCCTATATAATAAGTGACAATGATTATTAGATTAATTAATAAACTATAAAACATAATTAAAAAAAATTGAAATATTAAATTTCTCATTGAATAAAGTATACAACAAGAAATTTCAATAATTAAAGTACTTTCAAAAGTCAAATAGCGATTAATAATATATAATTGATTTTCTCTTTTATATTCAATTTTCTCTTTATGAGAAACAAAAAAAAATAAATTACTTGCAATAAAAATTATATAAATTAAAATAAATAATAATGACAATATCATATTTTCGTATTTGTAAAAATTATAAAAATATATTTTTTGACAAACTTGTTTAAAATAAATAATTATATTTATAAAATACATTTTCCAATTTATTTGAAATTTAGTCTTGATTAAAGTATAAACAAATTTAAAAAAATTGATAATAATTCTAAGAAAAAGGAAATAAAATATAATTAAAAAAATTTTAAATAAAACAACAAAATTGATAAAAACTATACCAAAACATATAACTTTAACGTATAAACATTCCCATTTTTCTAAGCTTCCATTAACTAAACAAAAATTAATGTGAGAATAAACATAAACATTCTTTATCAAATCATATAAATTAAAAAGTTCAAAACGTTCAAATGTAGTCGGCATAAAAAAAAAATAATTAATGAAAAAAAGAATAATTTCAAAAAATAAAAACTATAAAAATAAAAAAGAAAATGATAAATTTACTTTCCAACTAAAGCAATAATTAATTTTTTATAATTAATTTCACCATCTTGATTATATTCTTTTAATAATTCATCAATTTCATTTTCTTGAAGAGGTTCTCCTAAAGTTAAAAAAGCTTGTTTAATATCTTGTTCTTTACAAGTTCCTTTATTATTTGGATCTAAATAAGAAAAAGCTTTAATTATTTCATCTTTATTAATTTTTTGAGATAATTTTTCAGCACAAATATCTTCATAATTTTTATAATCATATGATGATATTTTACTCAATGTATTTTCTATTTCTTCTTTTGGAATAAATATTCCTAAAGTTTTTATTGCATCTTGAAAATCTTCTTTTGATAATATTCCATCTTTATCTTTATCATAATAATTAAAGATTTCTTTACATTGAATTTGTTTTTCTAAAGGAAGAGTAGTCATAAAATTTTTTTAAATATTTATTTTTTAAAATAAAAGAAATATTTATTATTTGAAATATAATAATAATTTTCTTTTTTTTGAATTTTTCCATTTTAAATTTTACTTTAATATATCAATTTTACTTTTAAATTTATAAAAGAATTAATAATAATGAAAAAAAAGAAATTGTTTCATAAAGAAAGTCATCAATTTAAACTAAAAAAAGATTTTGGATTACAAACAAATTTAGGAGAACAACTTGAAGAAAAAGTTAAAAATTATACAATCTTTATAAGAAAAAAAAATAAAGGAAAAAAAAATGGTATTGAAGAAAATAAAAATAATAATTTTAATTTTTCTTTTAATTCTTCAAGTTCAGGAGACTATAGTAATGATTATTATGAAAAATTTTTAATGGAATTAAAAAAGTCAAATAATACAGTAAATTTAGAGAAAAATACTCCTTCAAAGAAAAGTAAAAATAATTCTTTCAAAATTGATAAAAAAGAAATATCAGATATACTAAATTTAAATTATCAAAAAAAAAAAAACAGTACTGAACAAATATTGAATTATAAAAAAGAACAAAGTGATTCAAATAAAAATTTATTTGTTTTAAAATTTGAAGAAAATAATATAAAAGAAGATAAAACCCCAAAAACTTTATTTAAACATCGACAAAATTCTTTAAAAACAATGAATGTAAAACAAAATAATAATAATATAATCAATCAAAAAGAAAAATTAAGTTATTCAAAAATTATATCAGAAGAAATTAAATCATATTTTAATGATGAACCAATTAGAAAAATGGGATTTGATAATAATATTTCACCTATTAACTTTAAAAAAAATATCAAAGATGATACAAACACAATATATTCTAATATTAATGATAGTTTAAATAATAATAAATCAAAAAATTTTTCTTCTCTTAAAAAATCTCCTTTTAAAAACCAAGATAATGCCTTATCTTATTCTATTAAAAAAAATAATAATTATAATAATCAAAAAATAAAAAGACAAACGAGTCTTAAAAATGAAAATTTAAAAGAGAAAGATAAAAAAAGTTTAATTAGAAAAATTACAAATTCCTTAGAAACAAATATAAATAATAATAATTATAAAAAAAATTTGTTTAACCCAACAAAAATTGATGTTGAAAATTTATTAAAAAAAAAAACAAAAAAAAATCAAGAAAAAAAACAAAATTTAAAAAATGAGGTTATTATTGAAACAAAACCAACTCCATCATTAAAACAAGAAATAACAATAAATAAAAAAAAGAAAAAATTATTTTGTTGTTTACCTTTATGCTAAAATTAATATTGAAAATAATTTATATAAACTAATTAATTTAATATATTTTTATATTTAATAATACCTACTTTTAAATAATTTTACATAATTTAAAATTTTTATTTGTTAAATGTAATTATTATTTTTTAATATTGGAAAATAGCAAACTTCCTAAATTTAAAGTTAATAAAATTTTATTAAATGAAAATATAATATTATTTTTAACCTTTTGAGTAGAAAAAAATAATAGAAATATTAAAAAACTTCTTAAATTAACTAATATTTCACTAAATAAATAACATATATTTTTTAATCTTAATATATTATTATTTTCATTTTCATAAAAACATAAATAAATAATAAATCCAATCCATAAAAAAAACCAATTAGAAATTCCAACTAAAGGATAATTAGATAAACTATTAGATATAGAAATTATTTTCCAACCATTTAAATCATCTTCTCGAGAAATTAAATAAATATATTTTAAAGTTAAAATAATATAAATTAAATTGCCAATTGAAATTAATGACATAATTAAGGAATGAGAAAAAGTAAAAAAATCAATAGTTTTGTTGTAATTCATTCTTAAAGTAAAAGGATGAATTTTAGTATTATCATCTTTATAAAGTAAATAATATATTAAATTTATAATAAAAGAATAAAAAAAACTAATTGAAGCATTTATTAATATTTCATTTTCTAATTGTATGTTTTTACTTTTACATATTAAATTATAAATATTTTTACTAAAAAATAACAATATTAATAATGTAAAACAATCAGAAAAACAAGTTAACATATTTATTAAAATCAAATCTTTAATATTTTTCAAAAATAGAAAGAAATTAGGAATTATATTAAATAATTCTGATATTGAAATTGCAAAAACTAATTTATATGTTAAAGTCCTTAAATTTTTATAAGAAAAATAAATAATCATTATCAGAAAAGATGAAATAAATGAAATAATTGATATTACAAATTTACCTGATTTAATTCTTTCTTCATAAATATTTGAATCATTCATTATTAAAAATAAAATTTTTATTAAAATTAATCATAAAATTTGTTAATTTTTGTTATTAATAATTTAATATTTTAAATAATAACTTGCAAAATAATTTCGAAATTTCTATTTTTTTTATTGAATATATAAATAAAGTGAAGAGAATAAATTTAATTAGACAAATGAATAAAATAAGTAATTCAACATCCACAAAAGATTTATATTGCCCTGAATGTGGTTCCGAACTTCAAATTATAAAAATTTGTATTGAAAAATCAATGGTTTTATGTTCAAATAAAAATGTAATATAATTATTTCAATCCATTTCAATAGTGTATATTTCCATTGGATCAAAATGATTTAAATAAATATTATGATATAATTAATTTGTCACAAAATTTTTTGTTTAAAAAAGAATGTGATTTTAAAGATAGTTTATGGTTTGAAAATAATGATATGGATTTTTTGTTAGATAATAGTGTAGAATCTCATATAAAAATAGAAAATATTAATTTTTTTCCATAAGTTAAAGAATTATAAATTAGTTAATATTGTAATTTATGATTGATTTATGATAGATATTTAATATTTAAACCTTTGAACTTAAAATATTTTTTTTTTTTTTTCATAAAAATAAAAATATCAAATAAATTAAATAAAATAATTTAAAATATTATACAAAGAGTTTCTAAACAAGATTTTTTCTTAAATCCGATTAAAATATCTTGAGGACTGTATTTTAAGTCAAATTCTTTATTTCCAATTGTCTCAAGGGTTGTTAATCTATTTATTACAACTTTTTCTCCCTTTGATATTGGTTCTAATCTAAAATCAACTCCATTTTCATTTAATTTAAATGATAAATTTTTTTTTTGAAATAATTCATTAAAAGCAATCACTGATTCTTTTATTAAATCAATTACTTCTGTATTTTTTGGTTTATTCAATGTGATTGATTCTCTAATTGTGTTTTTTTCATTTGAAAAATATGAAATGTCAATTGTAATATTTATTGTACAATCAACATTATCATTTGATAAATTATTTTCTGTTTCACTTACTATAATTTTTTATATTTCAAATATTACAATTATAATTCATTTTTACAATTTTTTTATTTTTCAATTAATAATAAAATAATAAAGAATTCATAATAAATTCACTTACAATTGTTTATGTATTATTAAAAAGTGAAAAGAATTTAAATTTATTTTATCATTTTTTCAAATTAAAATAAGAAGAAATTAAATTAAAGGAGAATTATTAGAAAAGTTATTTGTTAATTTGATAAATTCTTTTTATGTTGAATATATTATTTTGATTAATTATTTATTAAAAAAATAAAAAAAATTAATTTATAATTAATTAAAAATATATTAAAATTTAATTAATAAATTTTAATTGAAATTATAATAATTTATTTATTTCCTTAATATAATATAAAAATATAAAAAGAAAATAAAATAACATAGAATCTAGAACATAAAAATATAAAAATTTCTTTTTAAAAAAATCATTTCTTTGAAAAAATCATTCCATAACTAGCATTAGTATATTTAGGTTTTTTATCTTTATTTAATAATTTTAATTTTTTAGTATTCATTAATCCATTTTGATTTAATAAATCTTTCAATTCATTAATTTCTTGTTCTTTATTTTCTAATTCATTATTTAATTTTGAAATAGTTTCTAAATCTTCTTCTCTTGGAGGTCTACTAGAAATATAATTTTCAAGTTCATCTATTTCTTTTTCTAAATGTTCATTTTTTTGTTGTAAAATATCCATTGCTTCCATAAAATCTTTTTTCATTTTTGTAAAAATCTCAATTTGATATTGTTTAAAAAATTCTTCTTTTTTATTTCTTTCTTCATCTTTTTTTATTATTTGCTTTTTTAAAGTTTTTATTGCTTCTTCATATTCTGTTATTTTATTATTATTACCTTTTAATTGCATATTTTCTATTTTTAAATTTGATATTTCTCCATCATATTTTAATTGTAATTCATTTATTGATAATGTATGATTAAAATTTAATCTATCTATTTCTTCTCTATGTTTACTTTCTAAAGATGATTTATCTTCATTTTCTTTTTTATTTTGGTCTAATAATTTTTTTAAATCTTCATTTTCTTTTTTATTTTTTTCATTTTCTTTTTTTAATTCTTCATTTTCTCTTTTATTTTTTTCATTTTCTTTTTTTATTTCTTCATTTTCTTTTTTATTTTTTTCATTTTCTTTCTTTAAATCTTCATTTTCTTTTTTATTTTTTTCATTTTCTTTCTTTAATTCTTCATTTTCTTTTTTATTTTTTTCATTTTCTTTTAAAATTAATGATAATTTACCATTTAATTCTGTTTTTTCTTTTTCCATTTGATATATTTTATCTTTAAATCCTTGTAAATTTGATAGATCTTCATTCTTAACTTTTAATTGTTCTGTTAATTTATTTATTTCTTCATTAAATTTATTTTGAAGTTCTTCATTTGATTTATTTCCATCATTTAATTTTTTTTGTAGTTCTTCCAAATCTTTGTTAATTTTTACATTTTCATTTTTTAAATTTTTATTATTATCTTCACTTATTTTTAAATCAGATTCCATTTTCTTAATTTTTTCATCATAATTATTTTTAATAATTTCTGCTTCTTTTAAACTTGAATTTTGTAAATTTTGTAAATTTGAGATTTCAAGATTTTTTTCATTTAATAATAATTCTGTTTCATTTAATTTTTTTTCTTTTTCTCTTAATAATTTAATTTCATCATATAATTTTTTATTATCTTCTTGTAATCTTTTTATTTCTTCATTATTAGTCATTTTTAAATAAAGAAAATCTTTATTTTCTTTTTCTAAAGTTTCAATTTTACTTTTTAAATCAGCAATTAAAAGTTTATATTTTTCATAATCTTTTTTCATTAAATTATATTCATTATTAATTTTAATTGAATTTGTATCTTTAAGAGAATTTTCTTTTTTTAAATCATTTATGAGTTTATCTTTTTGACTTAACAATTCTTTATTTTTATTATTTATTTCATTAATTTCATTTTGATGATTTATTTTTAAATTTGCTAATTCTTGTTCAATTTTATTTTTTTCTTCATTAAAATTTTTAGATTCATTTTCTTTTTCATTTTTTATTTTAATAATTTCTTCCTGAGAAGAAAGCTTTAAACTATCTAATTCATTTTTCATTTTTTCAATTTTTTCTTCATAATTTGAAACCATTTCTTTTTCATTTTTAAGTGTATCATCTTTATATTTAGTGAATTGTTCAATAAATTCATTTTCTTTTTCTTTAATTTTTTCTTGAAGTTCTTTTAAATTATTTTCAAATTGATTATTATCTGATAATTCTTTAATTTTTTTTTTGAGTTTTTTTATAGTTAAATTTGCTTCTCTTACTATATTATCTATTTCTTTATCATATGATATTGCAATTGATTCTATTGTTGCTTGACTATCTAAATATTTATTATTTAAATGAAAAACCACTCTAGTTAATTGACAAATTTTAGTCTCCATTTTTTCAATTAGAAGGTCTTTTTCATCCATTTTTTAATTTTTATTTTTAGTTAAAAATTTTCATTTTAAAATAAAAATCAAATAAATATTAAAATTTAAATTTTATTTTAACGTTTTTTTATTATATAAATCGTTTTTTTTATATAAATTGATTTTATATGTTTTAAAAATAAATTCATCATTTTTTCATATATATAAATAATTTAAATAATAATTTTATCAATTTCAAAAAATCCAAAAAAGTTAGCTAAAATAATAAAAAAACAAAATATACAATATATATTTTTTACTTAAAATTTATTTTTGTTTTTTTTCCTCTTTCAGAATGTATAGTAAAATTATTAATATTTCCTTTAAGTAATTTATTTAAATCATTAATATTTTTTAAAGTTAATTTATCATTTTTTATATTAGAATTACTTCCAATTCTTCTAACTCTTGAACTATTATTACTTAAAAGAGAATTACTAGCATTAGTTTGGCTTATAGTTTTAACTTGATTACTTTTATTACTTAAATTATTTTTCTCATTTGAAAATTTTTGATTAATTTTACCATAACTAGGATGTTTATTTATAACTTTTGCAATTAATTTACTTTCATTTATAGAAAATTTATTAATAGAAGTTGAATTGATTTTATTATTTTCATTATTATTTTTATTGATTTGACTAAAATATTTCCCCAATTTTTCAAAAAAATTTCTATTTATATTATTTCTATCAGAAGCTTCCGATTCAACAATTTGTTTATGAATAATTTTTCTTAAATTTAAATCAAATTTTTGTTTTTTTGGTTTTGATATTGATTTTTGTTTAGAATTATAAGTCATATTATTACTATTATTCTTTCTATGAATTGGAGATTTAGAAATTTTATTATTCAAATTTGGAAAAGGATTTGAATGTAAATGAAGAGAATTAATTAAATCATTTCCAGTATAAATATTAATTTGGGTACTTCCACTCTGAATATTATTTACTATATTATAATTGTTTATTATTGAATTATTTTCTTTATTTTTTGAATTAGATTTACTTTTATTATTTGAATTTATAATTGTTGATTTCTTATTTTTTAAAACATCTTTTTTTTTAGAAAATAATTTTGAAGAATAATATTCTCTTTGAGTTTTTGGTTTTTTTGATAAAGGATTAGAAAAAATTTTTCTGAGATTTGATTCTCTTCTACTATTATTATTACTTATTGTTGGACTAATATATTTTTTTTTATTTAATATATTTTTATTAGAACCAGGTCCAGAAGGAGAAAAAATTCTATTTGTTAAAATTTTAGGTGAAATAGTACTTATGGTTGACATAATAATTTTATTATCCTTAATATTATCCTTTAAAGCCATTTTATTTTTTTTATTTTGACTACTAGAATTTTTATTTTTTGAATTTTTATTATGATTACTATTTGGAGAAAAAATTGCAGAAATAACTCTTCTATTAATTGACTCACCTAATTGAATAATAGTATTTTTTTTTTGTAAATGATTATTAATTCTTCCAGTATTATTACTCATTAATTTATTTTTATTTAAATTATTTATATTACTCTTTCTATTGTTTTTATTTTTTACTTTAATTGTTTGAACATTTCTTTCATAATTATCAATTTTATTTAATAAATTATCAACACTCGTTTCAGTTTTTGAGTTTTTACTTATTGAATCATTTCCATAAATACTCATTGTATAACTATTAATTGAATTCATTGCTTTTGTATTAAATATTCTATTTGGTAAATCTTCTCCTTCTTCTTCTTCTTCATCATCATCATCATCATCATTATTTTGCATTTGATCAATCATTTTTTGTTTTCTTTTTATATTTTTATACATATATTTGGATTCTGGAATCACAGTATAATTAGCATAAATTTTTGAATATTTTTCATAAAATAATAATATTCGAGGTAATTTAAAAGATATTTCATTTATATTATAAAATCTCTTTAAAAATTCATTTATGTCTTCATATATTAAATATTCTTTAAATTGTTCAACATAATGAGTTTTTTCATTATAAATTATATCATTTATCATTTTTACATCATGATACCAAAGTGGTTTATCATATCTTCTAATTAATTTTTTTCTTACTCTATTTTCTAAATGTATACAAGGATCTAATATTTCTTCCTGATAATAATTCTTTTTTGAACGAGACTTCATTTATATTTTGAATAAATTAAAATTTAATTTCAAATTTTTCATATAAATATTTTTTTAACAACTTTTTTAATATTTAAATTTATATAAATGAAATTTTTTATTTATTTATAAAAATGAATCAAAATAAAGATGAAGATAATGTTAATAATATTTTCGGAGATAATAATGAATTTCAAGAAGAGGGAAATAATAATGGAAGAAAACAAACAGATTTAATAAATGATTTATTTGAAACAGGAGAGAATCATAACAATATTAATATGGAAAATAATCCAGAAAATATATTTGAAAATTCATACGAAGAAGAAAAAGAAAATGAAAATAATAATATTAATAATAACTATGAAAATGAACAAGAAAATATAGAAATAAATAATATGAATGATAATAAAGATGGAGCAAATGGTAATGAAGAAGAATTAATTAAACCATCTCAAAATTTAATTGATGATAATAATGAAGAAGAGGAAAAAGAGGAAAAAATAAACGAACAAATGCCTATTATTACTAATAAAAATATAAATTATAATAATAATATAAATAATAATAAAATAAATAATGATAATAATAATTTAAATTTCAAAAAAAAAAAAAATTTTATTTCTTATGAAAATAATAATTTTGATAATTATGAAAATGATTTTAAATATGATGACAATAAAGAAAAAGAACAAGAAGAAAATTTAATCTCAGTTCATGTCGAATTAAATAAATATAAAAATGAGATTGAGATTAAAAATAAAAATATTTTATCTCTTGAAAATGAAATTAAAATTTATAAACAACAAATTGAAGAGCAAAATAATGAATTAAATATATTAAAAATGAAAAATATTAATATAGAAGTTTTAAATTCCGATATTCAAAATTTAGTAAAATCAAATGAAGAAAAAGATAAACAAATTAAAATTTTAGAAGACAAAAATAAATCTTTAACAGAAAATCTTCAAAAAATGGGAATGTTTATTAAAGAATATATACAAAATAAAGAAAAAGAAAAAAATGAAAAAAAAATTATTGAAAATGAAGAAATTGTTGAAGAAAAAAAAATAGAACCTATTAATATAAATAATAATTTCCAACAACCTCCAAAAACAAAAGTTATTAATAGACCACCTCCAAAATTTAATAATGAGCAAAAACATGAAATTAAAAAAAAAGAAGAAAAAAAAATTCCATTTCAAAATACTAATGTTAATAATATTATTCAAAATGAAGATAAAAATATTTTATTACAAAATAAAAAAATTAATGATAATATTATTCAAAATGAAGAAAAAAAAATACCAATTCAAAATAAGAATAATATGAATGATGTGAATAATAAGATTCTGAATAATTCAAATCATCCAAATAATGATAAAATGAATATCAATAATTCAAATATTAATAATAAAAGTAATTTTCAAAATAATAATTTTAATAGTAACAATAATAAAATATTAAATAATAATAATATAAATACAAATAATAATACTAATAATCTTAAGGATAATATAAATTCAAATTATTTTAATGAATTTGACAATAACAATAGCAATAAAAATATTACTAATAATAATAATAATAATAATAAAAGAATTGAAACAATGCCCAAAAATAATTTTATAAAAAAGAAAAACAAAGTATTTAAACCACTCATAAAAGAAGAGGAAGAAAATCCAGAAGATATATTTGGTTAAAAAAATAATTAAAAAAAAATTAAATTTCTCTTAAAAGTTTTTTAAAAATTATTATTATTAATATAAATAAAAAATAAGCATAATTATTTAAAGATAAAATGTAAGATGTAGAATGAAAAAAAAAGCCAAAAAAACCTTTTGCTCAAACATTTGCAAATTAAAATAAAAAAAGAAAGAAATGGAATAGTAAAATTTCAATCATATAGAAAAAATCCATTATTTAAAAGAACAAAAATCACCTTAAGTAATAATAAAATAAATAAATATTAAAAGAAAAAAATTTTGATAAATATTTAATTTTATTAAATCCTTGTTCAAGTGAAAGATTTTATAAAAAAAGGAAAATGAAAAAAATTCTTATTTTTTTAAGTAAATCAAAAAGATAATAAACTATAAATGAAAAAAGCTTTTTTAATTTACCTCAAAGAGTAAATACTATGAATATTATATTAGAAAGAAAAAATCTTTTATTAAATTACCTAAAATTAATGAAGCTTCTGAAAATACAAGTAAAATTGGATTATTTTAAATTAATTTATATTTAAAAATAATAATAATATTATTGAATGAATGGTATTTATAAATTAAATAATATTAATATAATTTATTTATTATATATTTTGAACTATATTTTCGCAATTATCACAGGAATTCTTTTTTTGATTTTCTCGACAATTAAGACAAATATTTTTTAAACATTTTGGACAAATTCCACATTTTTTACATATTAAATGTTTGCATTGAGAACATAAAATAATGCATTCTTTACAATTATCATTATTGCATATATAACATGGTAAAAAACCATAAAAATAATCAACTTTTTCACATTGATTACACCATTTTAAACTAAACATTGATTCAATTTTATCATTTAAATTTTCTTCTATTTCTTTACCAAAAAATGGTAATTGTTCATCATATTCTTTTTCTATTGATTTTTTAAAATTATCATATTTTTTAATTGAAGGAATATTTTCTGTTAAATTATTTAAATTATTTAATTCCGTCTGAAGTGAATTTAATAATAATGAAAACTTTTTTATTGAATTATTTTCTTCTGATTCAATATCATTAATTGATAAATTATTAATATTTTCTTTTTCTTCTTCATTATCTTCAGTTAAATAAATATTCTTATTTTCACTAATTATATTTTCTTCATTTAATACATTTTCATTTATATTTTCTTCATATTTTATTTTTTCATTTTTTTCTTCTTCATTTTCTTCTAAAATTCTCTCAGTTATTATATTTTTATTATTTTCATTTTCATTATCTGAATATTGTTCAAATTCAGGTGATTCTTCTTCAATACTTTTTACAATTTCATCATTTGAAGGTCCACTTTTTAATTCTCTTGATTTTTTACTTAATTTATATTTTCTTTTTGCTTTTAAATAATTACTTTCATTTTTATTTTCTTGAATATTTTCATTTGAATTTTCTATTCTTTTTTTTTTTAAATTTGTTATTGGATATTCATTATCTTTTTCATTTATATTTTCTATTTCTTCTGTTTGGTTTATATAAATATTTTTATCTGAATTTTCTTGAGATTCATTTGTTTTATTTTCTTTTTTTATCTTTATTAATTCTGATAAATCTGAAAATTTTTCATTCATTTTTGTGATTATTTCTTTAATATTTGATTTTAAAGAATTTATTTCTGAATTTATTCCTCCAAAATCTTTTTTAAATTTATTCATTCTTTTTGATATATTATCTTTTATTTCAATTTTAACATTTTCATTATTATTTTTAACTTCTTCAATTATTTTTTCATTTTCTTTTATTAAAAATTCTTTTTTTTCATTTAAATTTTCAATTAAATTATTATTATTTATTTTTTTAATTGTTTTAATAATTTTTTTTTGTTTTCCTTCAACAATATTTTCTTGTTTTGAAATATCATCAATTTCTTCATCACCTGAGATAACAATATATTCTTTATTTTCTTTTTTTCTATCTTCAATTTCTTTTTCATACATATTTTTCATTTGTTCAAAATTTCTTTTATTATTATCATCAACAATTTTCATAATATTATTTTGTAAATCTTTAAAATTTTTTTCATTTAAATGAATAAAACTTAAAGATCTATAAGATCTTTTATTAGGATCATTTATAATTTCCCTTTTTTCAACAACTTTACCATTTTCATCTAAAATTTCTTCAATTTCAACTTCAGTAACTACTTGTTCTGTTGTTGCAGTTATTGATATAATTTTTTCTAAATTTTCTGTATATTCTTGTATATCAGATGTAAATGATAATTTAAATCCTTCTATTTTTAAGTTTGTTTTTTCTATTAATTGTATTAAATCATCTAATTTATTATTATAGTATTCTCCTGGAACATATATTTTACCGTTTTTTATTATTTTATTTGTTATATTTTCATTTGATATTTTTTCAGTTTCGATTTCCTTTATTAATGTTTTGTTATTTGACATTTTTGTTGAATCTTTATTTATGTTTAATGTTTTTGATATGTTTGTATTTAAATTTTGAACTGATAATTTTATATTTTTTTCTAATTTTTTTATTAGGGTTTCTATATAATTATAATTTTTATTTATTATTTCTTTTACTATTTCTTTGTTTTCACTATCTGGAATATTTGATATACTTATACTTGTTTCATTTCTTATATTTTGATTTATATTTTTAAATGTTTCTACTAAATTTTTAATTTCAGCAACTTTTTCATTTAAATTATCAAAATTTTTTTCAAAATTATTTAAATTATCTTTTATATCAGTTGAGATTTCATCCTTTATACTATTTTTTATTTCGTCATTTTTTAAAATAGCATTTTCATTAATATTATTATTATCATTATTGTTATTATTATTATTATTATTATCATTATTATTTTCATTTTCATTATTGTTATCACTTAAATAAGAAATTCTTTCATTTAAAAAACTTTTAGCATTATTATCTCTTAAAATTCTACTGATATTCATAGATAATGCTTCTAAATATTTTTTAGTATCAATTTTTTCAAAATCAATACTTCTATCACCAGTTAAACTTCTATAAGCTTGATTACAAATATCTTCATGATTTTTTAATTGATCTTTAGGAAATTGAAATTTACAATATTTACAAGTTTCCAAAGCATATTTACATTCATTTTTTATATGTTTTTCTAAGTCTTTTTTACATAATTTTTTTCCACAATTTTCATTTGGACATGTAATAATTCTCTCACCACAAGTTTGATCATGATTTCTTATATTTAAATAAGGAATTTTTTCATTACATCCTTTATTTACACATTTAAATAATAATTTATTTAACAAATTTTTAATTCCCATACTTGACGGCTTTAAATTTTTATTTTCACATTTAAAAGGACATTCTGAATTATTTATACAATCATAACAAAATGAATGACCACAATTTACACAATCTGTTGGATTTACCATTATAAAATTACATATTGAACATTTATATATTTCATTTAAGGATTCTAAATAATCTTTGTTTATTACACGTGATGGATTAATTCCTATTAAATTTAAGGAATGGAGAGATAAATTTTTTTTTGACATTTTCATATTTTTTTATTAATAATTTTTCCATTTTGTTTATTAATTAAAAAATTCAAATAATATATTTATTTTAAAGAATAATCTTTTTGCAAATCTAAAAATTATAAAAATTAATATGTTAAAGTAAAACTAGACATTAACATTACATATGATATATAAAATAAAAAAAATTAATTACATTTTTCAAAAAATTATTTTTTAAATTTCTCAGTATTTCCAAAGGGAAGAAATTTATATATTTTTTCTTCTGAAAAATATTTTTCAATAATAAATTTTTTAATAAAATCAATATCTTTAACCATTAAATTTAAATAATCATTATTATGACTAAAATCACTACTAGTATAACTTCTTCTAATAACATTACTATAATATTCTGAAATTTCATTTCCATTTTTAAGTAAACTTCCATTTTTATATAATTTAATTAATTCATTAGAATCATCAATCCAAAATTCCTTTTTACCATCTTTCCAAGAACCATATTTAACAATATCACCTTTAATTTTAACACCTAAACCATTCATTTTTCCATTTTTCCAAAATCCTAAATAAGCTTCAAACAATAAAATATCCCAAACATAAATTCCAAAACCTTCTTTAATTTCATTAATATAATTTCCAATATATTTTTTATTATTTCCCCAAGAAAATTCACCATAACCATTCATTAAACCATTTTTAAATTGACCTTCATATTTATTATTATTTTTATATGTTATAATTCCAAAACCATTCATTTGATCATCATGAAATTCTCCTTCATAAATTGTACCATCTTTCCATTTAAAATATCCTATTCCTTCTTTTTTATTATTTTGATATTCTCCACTATAAAAAGAACCATCTTTCCATTTTTCAATTCCTATTCCATTAATAATATTTTTTATCCAATTACTTCCTTCAATTGAATATCCATTTATATTTTTATAATAACCATAACCTTTTGGTTTATTTTTTTCATATTCTCCAACATAAACTGTTGAATTCGAAGGATTTATAAATTTTGCATTACCATTTATTTCATTATTTGTAAATATACCATATAATTTATAATTATCATCCCATATTATTATACCAAATCCTTCTTTTATTGCTTTTGTTTTTTTTTTTGATTCTTCATTTGATTCTGATATTATTGTTAAATGTTTTAAAAAACCTTTATGAGTAAATTTATTTTTTTTTAAAAGAAAATATCCTTTCATTTTAAATGATGTATCTTCTTTATTTTTTTCATTTTTTTCTTCTAAATTAATTGAATTTGCAATTAACGGATTACCCTTTTCATTATTTGAAGAAAGTGAAAATGAATCATCATTATTATCTGAATTTAATTCTAATGATTGTCTTTTATATACTTTTATTTCTTCTTTTAATCTATTAAATTTTCTCCATGATTTTATTTGTCTAAATTTTGATTGAATATGAATTATATTTTGGACTAAATAAAAATAATTATTTTTTGCATTATAAGATTGAATAATTTCAGGTTCATTTATTGAATTTCCTGTTTTAATTATTATATTTGAATTATTCTGATTCTAATAAATTAAATTATATAAAAATATATACCATATTACAACAATTAGTTCCACAACATTTATTAATATCACCTCCCATTTTTTATAATTTTTCCATTTGTTTATAAATAAATATATAAATTAATATTTATAACATAATTTTCTATTTTAATGTATGTTTTTTTATTGTTATTCTAAAAATTAAAATAAAATCATTCAAAACATGGATAAAAAAAAAATACAAAAAGTAAAATAAAATATTATAATAATAATTTAGAGTCGTTCTCAATTTGATTTAATAATTGAAAATGCAAAAAAAATAAATGATTTTGATTATAATAAAATGATAGATGAATTTGCACTCGAAAGTAGACATCAAAAAATATTAAAAGGAATAAAAAATAAATGGAAAAGAGTTGGTTTAAAATATAGAGAAAAAGTAGAAGAATTCAAAAAACAAAATGAAAGAACTTATATATTGAAAAGTAGACTTTTAGAAAAAAAATTAAAAGAAAAAGATGAAATAATTCAAAAAAATGTTGATAGTAAAAAAAGATTAATAAGTAGTGAAAAAGATAGAGTTGGAAATTTAATGAAACAAAAAACTGAAAATGTTGCTCAGAATTTAGAGTTATATTTATATAAACAAGAAGAAGAAAGATTAAATTTAGAAAGATCAATGTTTAGAAAAAGTAAAATTGAATTATTTATTTTTAGTGGATTTAATTGAAGAAAGACACAATAAATATAAAGAAAAAAAAAAAGAATTATATACTCAAAAATTACAAAATAATTTAAAACAATATCAAAAAAGTTTAAAAAGTTTTTTAACTAAAAAAGAAGAAGAAGAAAAAGAAAAGATAAAGAGAGCATTTAAAAGATATGAAGGATATGTAAAATAAATTTTTAAAAAATTTAAAATTTATAGTATTTTACAATGAAAGAAAAAAAACATCAAAAAAAATTAAAAATGCAATTTGATCATTCTAAATTAGAAGAAAAGGAAGAAAGAATAAAACAATTAGAAATAAATTCTGAAAAAAAAAGAAAAGAAATTTTAAAAAGAATTGGAAAAATTTTTAATAAAAAAGAAGAATATGATAAAAATAAAGAAAAAATATTAATAAAAAATAAATCATTACAAAATGAGCATTTTCAAAAATTAATAAAAAATAAATTATTAATAACTCAATTTGAAGAAAATAGAAGAGAAAATATTTTATTAGAAGAAGCAGAAAAATTAAATAGAGGAGTAAATAAAGATAATATTATAGAATCAAAAAGAATAAGAGCACAAATGCTTTTATTTAATAATCAAATTGAGTATGAAGAAGGTTTAAAAAGTTTTAAAAAAAGAATTAATTCTATTCAAGACGAATCTATTCTTAAAAAAAATCAACAAGAAAAATATGATTTATATAAAGAAAAATTGAGAAAAGATGAAGAAAAAAGAAAAAAAGAAGTAGAAGAAAAATTAGATAAGCTTTCCTCTTAATTTCATTAATTATATTTTTTTTGAATAAAAAAAAATATAAATAATAATTTAAAGGTACAATTTTTCAAAGAGAATAGAAAAATTGAAAAAATTATTTAATATAAATAAATAATTTATTTTTTTGAAAATAAACGATAAAAATATTTATTGAAATAAAATTTAAATAAATATTTTGAAAAAATGTCTACAAAAAAATGTTTAAATTGTGGAAAAGAAATAGCATTAAATATATTAATTCTTCATCAAAGATTTTGTGATAAAAATACGAGAAAATGTTCAATATGTGATGAACCAATTCAAATAGAAGAATATGAAGAACATAAAAATAAATCTCATTTAAAGGTTATTTGTAATTATTGCGGGAAAGAAATGTCAGAAAAACTTTTAAATGAACATAAAAAAACTTGTACAAAAATGTTAATAAATTGTAAATATTGTGATTTAGCTTTATCTTTAGAATTATTAAATGATCATGAATATATTTGTGGAAGTAAAACTGAAGAATGTCCTTATTGTAAAATCTTAGTTCCAAAATGTGAATATGATTTACATTTAAAATATACTTGTAAAATATATAATAAAATTAATGAACATCATGAAAAAAGTGTTGATGAAATTTTAATGGATTGTTTAATTAAAAATGATCAAAAAATTCCTTATGTTGAAGAAAAAAAAAATGATGATAATGAAAAGAACAATAATCAAAGTAAAAAGAAAAAAAAAGATAATGAGGATATTATTTATATTAATGATGATATAGAAGAAAAAGAGAATAAATATGAAGAAAAAGATAAAAATTATAATGATAATGAAGACAAAATTGAAATTATTAAATTAGATAATAAATTAAAAAATGATTATAGCAAAAATGATAAAAAAATAGTTAAATATCATAAAAAAGGGAAAAAGAAAAGAAAAAACTTTAATTAAATTAATGATATATAAATTTTTTTCTCTTTTGAAAAAAATTAAAAGATCAATATTTAAAAAGGTAATAATCGATATATTATTAAATAAAAACATTTTTTATATATTAAATTTATTATGGAAAACATTTATTTTTCATTTGCATGTTTCATAAGAAATTCTGCTAAATATTTTATTGGATTTTCAGGTCTTTCTTTTGCTACTTCTGCCATTCCTTGAAATAATAAAGGAACAACATTTTCTTCTAAATATTTTCTTATTGAAGCATTATTTTTATTTTTTCCTTCACCAGAATTTTTATTATTTTCTTCAATGTTTTTTTCATCATTATTTCCATTATTATTATTTGGGTCTAATTCATCTTTCTCACTCATTTTTTTATATTATTATTTTTTTTTAATTGATTATTAAAAATGTAAAATATTCAATTTTCAATATTTTTATTTTTTCATCTTAAAATCAAATATTAAAATCTATATAAAAAGTTTCTATTTTTTCATTAATATCTTTTCTTAATTGGTTGAATTTTTTGATTTTATTTTTCAAAAAATTTCAACAAATTTATATTAATATATATATTAAACATTTTACTAAGTTTCTAGAATTCTTTAGAACTTTTAATTGATAATATTGTCTATTATTTAATAAATTGATATTTTTCCTTTTATTATTTGTAGTGGAAAATATCTAATTTTAATTAATAATGATTATTCATATTTTTTATCTATTGAAAGTATTTTTCTTTTTCCGTCTAATTTTATTATTAAATACTTTTTTTTATTTCTTGAGAATCATAAAATATATAAATTTTTATTTTAGTGAATTTATAATAATATAGATTCAATAATATTTAAAACATTTTATAAAAAATCTTTAGATTTGAATTTTTTTTTATTTAACTCTTATTTTTTGTTATTAAATTTGAGATTTCAGATAAATTAATAATTTATAATCAAGATTTGTTTTTGATAAAAATTCAAAATAGATATCTCTTAAGAATCATTCTATTACCTGTTTTATCCAAATTTTAATATTCTATATAAATATTTATATATTGTTCTCAAATAGGCAATATTTTATGATAATTTTTTTGAATCAATATAATATTCTACATTTAAAAATATTTATTTTTTGAAATAAATATTGAAATTTATCATTTATAAAATATAATATGTCCAAAGTACTTAAAATAAAATTTAATTCTTTTGTTAAAAGATTAGACTTCCCTATTACATTTCAAAATTTTTTAGACTATATTGAAGAAAATATAAAAAAAGAAGATAATTCATTAATATTTCAATTTGTAGATGAAAAAACAAAAAAACAAATTAAAACAGAAGAAGATTATCAAGAAATAAAAGCACAATCAAGTAGTTCATTTATTCCAAAAATTAATATAAAACTTGTTCCAAACCAAGAAATAAATATTACAGAGGAAATTGAAAAAGAAAAAGAAAAAGAAAAAGAAAAAGAAATAATAATGGATGTAAAAGAAGAGAATATAAAAAAAGAAGATGACATAAAAAATGAAGAGAATAATAATAATAATAACAATGATAATAATAATAATAATAACAATGATAATAAAATTAATAATGAAGAGATAAATTCTAAAATTCATGAAGTAATAGCATCAATAGTAAAAGAAAAAATGGAAAAAATTAAAGAAGTCTTAATCGCAGATTTATATAAAAATGTTCAAATTCAGGAAAATCAAGATATATTAAATAATAATGATAATAATGAAAGTCTTCAAATAAGTATGTTAAATAAAGATTCAAATACTCTTTCAGTTCATAAAGTAAAATGTAATGGTTGTAATTCTCAAGAAATTGTAGGACCACTTTTTAAATGTATTAAATGTCCTAATTTTCATTTATGTTCTAAATGCGAAGAAGAAACAACACATAATATTTCTCATATTTTTATTAAAATATATAAAACTAATTCTGACTCTCAAATTGATTATAATTCAATTAATATAAAATATAAAAATGAAGGTTTAAATTACTCAATTCCTATTTCTAACTTAAAATTTGTAAGAAATAATAATAATGAAGTAACAATTAGAATTATAAATAATGGTGAAATTGATTGGGAAAATGGTTTTAAATTTCATTGTTTACAAGATTATAGTGAAATGTTAGGTGAATCTTGTGATATTAGTAATACTAATGTAGGATATGGAACTGAGATTAATTTGAAATTTTTATTAGAAAAAAATAAAAAAATTTTAAATGATATGAATAGAAATTTTTTTGTTTCTTATTGGCAAATGTTTAATAAAAATGGATTATCTTTTGGTGAAGTTACTAAATTTATTATAAAAGTTTAAATAATAAAAAATAAGATTTTCATAATTAATTAAAAAACATTTTATAAAATTTAGATTAAAAACCCTATACTATTTAATTTAATAAAAAAAGCTATTACCATAAAAGTTTATGACATTTTAAATAATCACCTATAAAACTATTAGGTACTACTTTTCTTAATGATGTAGGTCTTTTTTTATAACACATAGGAATCCTATTATAATTTTCATTTGTATTTCTTTCAAAATAATATCTTTTTATTTCTTCAGGATCAAAAAAAGAAAATTGATTTTTATAAATATTTGGAATATTATTAGAAAAGCATTGTTGTGTTCTATTAAAAGAATTCTTTTTAATATTTTTTTTTTGTTCATTATTTAATATATCAAAACCATTCTTTCTAAAATTTGTATGAGTTTGATTAAAATCATTAAGATTATCATTTTTATTTTCAATTTTCTTATTAATATTTAAATTATTTATATTTCCATTATTTACATTCTCAACTTCAATATCAATATCATGAAGATAATTATTAACATTAATATTAATTTGATGATTTTCTTCATTTTCTTCACCATCATTTTGTGTATTAATTAAACTTCCTCTTTTCTTTGTAATTTTATTTACAAAAAATCTCATTTCTTTTGGATCAGTTGAACTTGGTTTTTTATTTAAAATAATTGAATTTTTAAATCTTGGTTCAGGCAAATCTGAATCAACAATTAAAAATTTTCCTTG
This sequence comes from Isotricha sp. YL-2021b, assembly GCA_023805745.1. NCBI lineage: Eukaryota > Ciliophora > Litostomatea > Vestibuliferida > Isotrichidae > Isotricha > Isotricha sp. YL-2021b. The sequence continues at coordinate 67,796 of JAJJKW010000232.1, read as the reverse complement.
TTCATTTTGAGTATTATTTTGAGTATTTTCATTTGTATTTATATTAGTATTTATATTTGTTTCCGATTTTTGAGGAATATTAAAATTACTTACTGTATGATTCATTTGTTTCATTTCTAAATTTTCATTTTTCTTTTTTAAAAAATTATTTGCAGTTTTTAATGGACTAAATTTTTTTTTTCTTGTTTCAGTTAATTCTTTTCTTTTTTGAAGATAATCTTTCTCATTTAATGCTAAAAGTTTTGTTATTTTTTCTAAATAATCATTTGTATAATGTTTTAATTTAATATTAAAAAATAATTCATATTGTTTACATATATCATTATATCTCATTTTTCTTTCTATTTCATCTAAAGTGAAAGTATTTTTCATTTTTGATTCATAAAAATTTTTTCTGTTTCCTTTTACTTCTTTAAAATAAATATCATCTCCTTGTAAAACAACCATTTTACTTTGATGTTTCATTTCTTTTTCACTTACATAAAGATTCTTTATTGACATTTTATTTATTTTTATAATAAATATTAACATAATTTTATTCAAATTTTTAATCAATTATTAAATTTTAATTCTTTTAAAAGAAAAAAGAAATTTGCTATAATAAAAATTTATAATAGTCTTATTTACAATATAATTTTATGTATTTTAATATTAATTTAATTTAAAATATCATTTAAAAATCTCAAATATTATAAATAACAATTTACTTATATATAATTGGAATTGAGAGAGAATTTAATTATTTTTAAAAATTTAATTACATCCAATTTTAAACAAAACTTTTTATGTTATTTCAACTCTTAACATTTTCATTAGAAACACTTAAAAATATTTATGTATTTATATATTATACAAAAAAATTTGATAAAAATTGCTTTCAATAGGAGCTAACCTACTTTAAAATTATATGTTATAATTTTAACACGATTTCCACAATTGATTTTTTTATAAATTAAAATTGAGCTAACAAGTCATGTTAACCAAAATTATTATATAAATGATTAACAGATATTTGACTTTGTTTTTTCATAGTTTTCAATTTTTCCATTTTTTGATTTAATTCTTCCTTCTGTTCTAAAAATTCATTATTATTTTTAACATTTTCATTTTTCATAAAATTCTGTAAAAACTGAGTAAAAGAAGGAGGATCATTTGAATTATTTTGAATTTCTTGATTTTTTTTTATATTTTCATTAATTACATCTAAAAAATTAAATCCTAAAGGATTATTTTTTTGTGTTTTAAATTCTCTTATATTATCACTAGATCTATCTCTTTTTTGATCTCGTTTTCTTTTCCATAAATCTCCTGAAGAACTTTTTTGAATATCATTTTTTTTAAAATGATTAAGAAATGAAAAATAAGAACCTTCTGAATTTTTACCCAATTTATTTGTTTTATATTTATTATATTCAAAATCTGAATCTCCTGGTTCATAATCTTTTAAAATTGCTTTTATTTTTTTTCTTAATTTGGGAGTTTTAGAATATTTATAATCACTTAATTCATCTAAATTTTCATATTTTCTATTTATTGAAAAAGAAATTTCTGTAGAACACATTGAAATATTATTTAAATTAAAACTATGATTTACTCCAGCATTATTACTTTGTTTATTATTATTTGTAATAATTGTATTCATGTTATTTGTTATAGTTGTATTAATATGTATATTATTATTTCCATTTGTGTTAATTATTGTATTTAAATTTGAATTATTATTAGTAATAATATTACTTAATACACTCTTATTATCATTATTAACTTGATTATGACTAATATTAGTTCTACCCTCATTTACACTAATATTGTTTTTATCTTGAATAATATTATTAATACTTACACTTCTTGAAGGTATAGGAATGGTATTATTCATACTATAACTATTTTTTTCATTTTCTTTATTAATATATCTTTGACTATTATTACTATAAAAATCAGTTATAAAGTTTTCATTAGGATAAATTTCTTTATTAATTTCATCAGGTTTAAAAGGAGTAATATTATTATTTCTAGGATTTATCATATTTTTAACATCTTCATCAGAATATCTATCAGAAAATTCAATATTATTATTTAAAATATTAGCGGCTTTAATTGTATCAGCATCTTTATTTGATTCATTAAATCTACTTGATTCACTTTCAACACCACTTTCATATTTTTTTGTTCTAGCATTGTCTAATTGATATTCATTATCTTCATTTTCATTTCTAGAATAAGTAAAAGAATCTTCATCATCATCTTCAATTTGAGTTGCTTCTTTTATAGTTTTTAAATTATTAATTTCACCAATTTTATTTTTATCACTAAATTTTTTTTTACCATTAATATGTTCATTATCATAATCAGAAATACTTGGAATTGATCTTAAATCATCAATTGAATTAGAAAAATTAGAATTAGTTTCACAAGTTTTTGTTTTAATACCATTTGTAGTATAAAATATTTTTTCCAATCTTGACATTAATCTTCTAATTTGTTTCATATTAAAAACTGATTTTTGTTGAATTTTTTGCCAAATTATAGAATAACTTTTTGATATTTCAATAGCATCTTTTTTATTCAAAAAAAATAATTCTGCTTTTCTTGATTTAACAACAGCACATAAAGGACTTCTTTCATTAGAAAACATTAAAACATCACCAAAATGTTCATTTTTTCTTATATCTAATATTTTTAATTTTTGATATTCAAAAACTTCTTCTTCTTCAAAAGGTTCATTTATACTTTCATTATTTGGTATTATATTATTCATAAAATTTCCAAATTTTGTTGTTTGTGTTTTCATTTGATTTAAAGCATTTGTTGAAGTTTGAGTATATTTAAAATTATTATTTGTTGTTTGTGCTGTTGCTTCTTTATCAGTTTCTTGAGTTATTTTTATTGGAAGTTCTAATGCTATTTTACCTTTTTTTACAAATATTATATCTTCTACAAATTCACCATCTTTTATTAATATATCATTCTTTATTGCTAATATTGGCTTAAATGCAAATATTACACTTACAATAAAATCTTTATTATCAAAATTTTTAAAAAAAATAAAATTTTTTATTATTGGCTCATACATACTATAAACTAAATTATTTTTTAAAGATATAGGTAATTCTTGTATTAAATTTTTTTCTTCATCTTCATTTGTTTGTTTATGTTTAATATATCTATCAATTCTTTCAAATAAATCATCTGAAAAATCATCATAAGTCATTTTAATATCTTCTAATATTTTATATTTTTTAAAATATTCTTCTTCTTTATCATTTTTACTTTTAACATAATTACTAATAGAAGTTAAAACCCAAGAATAAGCAACAATACCAACAATTTCAATAACAATTCCAAAAACTTTTTCATTTGGAGTAACACAAGTTAAATCTCCATATCCTACTGTAGTTACTGTAGTAATTAAATAATATATTCCTAAAAAATATAATTGGGAAAAAGTATATTCTGTAAAAGAAAAATGTACTATCCAACTTGGATAATCATTTCTTCCAATAAATATAAATAAACATGAAACTACATGAATTGTAAGAGAAAATATTGCAATTCCTTCTAAAAAACCTAAGTAATTATTATATAATTCATATTTATCTAATTTTTCATCTAAATATTGAAAAAATTTATTTTTAAATAAACGACTTGTTTTTACTAATCTCATACATACAAATAAATAATAAAATTGACTTGAATATTTATATGAACTTAAAAAACCTTGATCTTGACATGATTTATCAAAAAGAGTAAAACAAGTTTTAAAAGGAATTGCAGCTAAAAAATTTACTAAAAACCAATGTTTCAAATAATGACTAAACATTGATTTAATTCCAGTTTTTAAAAGATCATCTTCATTAAAATATCCTACAAAAAAATGTATAATTAAATCAAATAAATAAATAATATCAATAATAAAATCTAATAAATTTGAAAGAGTAAATAAAGAACCTTGTCTACAATAAATATCATTATTTCCTAAAAAAAGAGGAATAAAAATTAAATCATAAAAAACACAAATTACAATAGCAAAATCTAAATAAAATAATAAACGAGAATCAGGATGAATAAAAAATTTAGATATATCTTCATCATCACATTCATCTAAAGAATCATAAACTAAACCTTTCCTTTGTAAATCTCTATATTTTTCAATATCTACATTATCTTCATTATCACTTTCACTATTATTTTCATTTATTTTTTCTAAGGAATCATCTTCTTCTAAAATATATGATTTTCTTAAACTATTATTTAATTTATTTTTCCTATTTGAAGGAGTTAAAATTAAACTTTTCTTTAAATCTTGAGTTATTTCATTTATTTCTAATAAATTTTTATTTGATATTTTTGTCATATTAAATAATTGTTCATTTTCTTCAGTAAAACTATTTGTAAATAATAATTTTTCAGAATAAAAATGATGATTATTATTTTCTTCAAAATGTTCTGGTTTTTGAAAAAAAGAAAATAAAGCTTTATCTTTATCTCTTTTTCCTCCATTTACAACTTCACTCCATTTTTTTACTATTTTATTAGTTCTTTCTTTTTTAGGATTTTGCATTAAGGTAAAAGTTTTTTTTGGAAGAGAAAATTTTACAGTCTTTTGATGTTTTAATACTCCTGTAGTAGTTGAAGTTCTTTTTAAAAAATTATTTTGATTATTATTTGAAGGAGGTTTTTTATAATCTTTTGGTCTTAAAGAACTTTTTTTTGAAAAAGAACTAGTTCTATTTAAACGGAATACATCTAAATTTTTCTTTTTTTCAATTATATTATTTATATTAGGATTTCTTAATCTATGATGACTATTTCTACTATTTTTACTATTTTTACTATTTCTACTATTTATACTATTTCTACTAATTCTGCTATTTCTTGAATCTGTTCTCTTATATATATGTTTAGTCTTTTTATTATTTTCATTTGATTTATTTGATCTATTTGATAAAATAGATTTTTCTTTATAATTGTCTTTATAATTTTCTTTATAATTGTCTTTATTAAAATCTTTACTTATATCTCTTGTTCTTACTCTTTCTCTTCTAGTTTTACTTCTACTTTTACTTCTTTTACTATTTGTAAATTGACTTTTGTTTGTTATATTTGTCCTATTTGTTCTACTACTTTTATTACTTCTTGTACTTATATTACTTCTAACAGTTAATGATAATTGATTATCATTTTTATTCATTCTATTTGTTAAACATTTTTCTTTACGTCTTGAAGATAATTGATTCATAAAATTTTTATTACTGGATAAATTAATATTTATTCTTCTTATCTTTGATTTTGATGTTAATTTATTTTGCATTGATTTTGTATTTGAATTTTTAAGTTCCTTTTTTTCTACACTAGATGCAAATATATCATCTTCATGATTTACAATAGATTCTTTTAAATCATTTACTAATTCTGTTAAATATAAACTTCCTTGTGCTGAAATTTTTGATTCTCTTCTTATATCTCTAGCCTTTAAATAATTAAGATTATCTCCGTTATCCATACTATTTCTATAATTTCCACTATTTCTTCTTGTTTTTTGATATAATTCAAAGATTGAATCTTGTTTATAGATAGTTTTCGTGCTTCTCATTTTCATAGAAACTATTAAAGTAAATTTATTTATAAAATTAAAAGTTTAAAAATATTATACAAATAAAAAAAAACTAGAAAATTATTTTTTGAAAAAAATTAATTTATATCAAATGATATATAAATTATCTTTTTTTAAGCTTTATTTTTATTATTTTGCAAACCATTCTTTACTTTAATAAAAATAATTTGGTATTTCATAAAATTAAAAAATTAAATTTTATATTTTATTTTTCCATGTCTAAATTTATCATTTTTTTTTTAAAATAATGATATAAAAGTTAATTATTTTAATGGAATAAGTAATTTTAATTGAACCATTCATTATTTACATAAAATATCTAATATTATTTATTCATAAAAAAACATAAAATCAATTAATTATTTTCAAGGTTTAATAAATAGTAATGAATTATAAAATAATAATTATTAAAAATAAAAATAAAAATATTATAAAAATATATTAATCCTATAATTTAATAATTAGATTAAAATTTAAATTAAATGAAAAAAGTTATAAATCAAACAATGCCAAATGAATTTTCTCCTTCTTTAATTTATTATCATGTAGATCATAATGATAATTATATAAATGGCTTTTATAATCCAGCAGAATTAACTGCAATGAGAGAAGAAAGATTAAGATTAGAAGAAGAACAGAAAAAACAAATTTTATTTGAAGAAAATTTACAAAAATATAAAAATAATATAAAAAAATATAATCAAGCACATATTCAAGATAGTATAAATGAAACAACTACTTCAGTTTCTTCTATTCAAAGAGGAAAAGAATATAATGAAAATTTAAGGAAACAAATGAAAATAAAAAATGAAAAAAAAAATAAGAAAAAATCAAAAAATAATGATAATGAAAATAATTATAATGAGAATAATAATAATAATGAAAATTTAAAACAAGTAAATAATTTCATGCCAACAAATGAATCAAAACAATTTACTCAAGGAAGTGAGGTAATGAATACTTTTAGTTTTAAAAATAATATGAATTCTTTAACAACAGAAGAAAATAATAATAACAATATTAATTATATGAATGAAAATTTCAAAAGCGATAATATAAATAATAATGTAAGAGATATCAGAGGAAATATATTAGAACAAATAATAGAACAAAGTTCCCTTTATAATAATATTTCAAATGATAATATAATAAATACAAATTCAATGAATAATTTAAATGATAATATCAATATTCAAGAAAAAATAAATCAAAATTTAGAAATGGTAAAAAATTTCCGTCAAAATGGTTTATCATCTTTATTTAATAATTCAAATAATAATAATAACAATTATTCAAATAATAAAAATTTAAATGATAATTTTTCTCATATAATAAAACAAAGTGAAATAAATGATTCAATTTCCTCATCATTTCATCCAAGTCAATATCCAAATTATCCAAATACATCATTTAACACATCATTTAATTCAAATAATAATTTTTATATGAATTCAAATATGACAGAATTACAACAAAAAAGATATCAAAAAGCATTGAGAAAAATGATGATAGAACAATTGAAAAATAATCAAATTAATATTCCTTCAATTTGTAGTTGTGGTCAATTACAAAGAAAAATTGATGCATTATTAAATGAAAATAGAGAAATAACTCCTGATGATTTAATGAATGTTGATTGTGCAAATAATTGTATTTATTATCAAAAACCTGGAGAATATCATAGAGCTTTAAGTAATATTCTTCATGGAATTAGAAATATAAAAATGAAAAATAAAAAATAATATAGTTTTATATTTTTAGTTTTTTTATTTATTTTTTTTTAAATTATATTTATTTTTTTTCTCTTTAAAATGGGTAGTTGTTATAATATTATTAATAATAATACAAATATTCATATTAATTTTGATGAAGAAATTATGAAAGATAAAATAAGACAAAAAAGATTAAAAGAGGTTAATTATGATAATTTTGAATCTAGTTTAATGATGAGTGAGAGAAAAAAAAGTGCTTCTTATCAAAGTAATGATGTTTTGTTATCAAAAAATAATTTGACTTTAATTTCAAATAATAATGACTATATTTTAAATCAAATAAAAAATAATTTATTAAAAATAATAAATAAATTAAGACAAGAACCTACTTCCTTTATACCTGTTTTAGATAAATATTCCAATCTTATTCAATTTAACTCAAAAAAAAAATTATATTATTTGAATATAAATAATATTAAAATTCAAATTAAAAAAGGAGTAGAAGCTTTTAACGAAACAAAACAATTTTTAGAAAAAAAGAAACCAGTGAAAAAATTAACATTTTTTGAAGATTTAAATTTTTACATTCCATCAAATCTAAATGATATTAAAGATGATAAATATATTTTAAATGAATTAAATAGAATTAAACACAATTCTAGAATAAACTTTTCAAATGTTCAATATATATGTCATAAAAATATTATGAATGAAGAATATGTTATTTTATCTATTATTATTGATTTTGATAATGAAGATAAAAGAAATAGAAAAATATTAATGAATAATAAGAATTGTAAAATTGGTATTTCATTAGTTAAAATAGATGAAGAAAAAAGTATTTATTATATTTTTTTAACTTTCGGAGAAGAAAATGATGATGAATTTTAGTATTATAATATGTATATTATTATTTTTTAATTTATAATTAATATTATTAAATAATTAATTATGAATATTTAAATAATATCAAGTAATTTTTTAAATATTTGATAATCCATATTTCATACGATTAATTTTAATTTCCCAATAATTACAAATATGAGAATCTGAATAATTAAAAACAATATCTAAATCATCTAATAATTCAATTGTTGTTGCTTTTGTAGTTCCTTCCCATCTTTTTATTAATGTTTCTCCATTAAAATATAAATTTTCATATATAGTATCAATTGAATCAGTTGGAGAAATTTTTTCAAAATTATAAAAAACAGTAAATGAGCCATCTTTTAAAAAAAATAATTGTTTAAATGGTTGTAATTCAACTTTATATAAAATTTCAAAATTTTTTAAATCTATTATCCAAATTGAATCTTGACAAGCAATTAATAAAATATATTTTTGAAGATATCCTAATTTTAAAAATTTTAATTGTCTTAGATTTAATCTATATATTGAACCTTTATATAAAATATTTCCTAAATTTAAAAAAATTTTGCCAAAAAAATTCAAAGACTCTAAATCATAAAATCTAATTTCAATTTCACTATAATAATTTTTATCCTTAAAATTATAAATTAAAAATGTTTTATCATCAACAGGAAAAATTTTATATCCATTTTTTACCATTGTATTTATACATTGATATTTATCATTATTTATTTTATTCCAAATAGAAAAACCAAAATCATTATATCCTAAACCAATTTTATTATCTGATAATTCGACACAATAATTAAAAGAAGGAAAAACTGGTAAATCAAATATTTGAATAATTTCATAAGTATTTTCATTAAAATTACATCTAATTATTTTAGACTCTTTTTCTAGACATAAAACTATATCATTATTTAACAATTGTACTATTTCAAAACATTGATAAACATTATTTATAATTATTTCATTTGTAAAATAATTTCTATCTGAAATTGCTATAGTTTTTAGTGATAATGTTTCTAAATAATATATAAATTTACCATTTGATAGTGGTTTTAAAATAAAATTTCTAAAATCTTTTATCTTTTTGGATTGTAATATTTTTTCTTTTTTTAATATTTTTTTGAAATGTAAAATAGGAATTTTTGGATATATTGCATTAATTTTTATTTTTTGATTATCTCCCATTTCATCCAAACTAATTTCTTTATTATTTTTAATATATTTGTTTAATTCAAAATATAATTGTTTTATATTTTTATTTATTATCAATTTATATAATATATTAATAAAAGATTCTTTATATTTATATTCAAGATAAGGAAATTTATCTATCTTTTCTAATATTTTTTTCATAGTATCTATTCTTAATTTTTCATCAATATTATCTGAATTTATAGAAATTAAAGATAGAATTTGAGAAAAAGAATTGGAAAATTTTTCAACATTTTTTTCTTCGATATAAATTAAACATAAATCTTCATAAGATTGATAAGAATAATTTCTAGATTGAGAATTAGACATTTCCATTTCTATTACCATATTATAATTATCAATTGCTTCTTTATTATTATTTGCTTTTTTTGCAGCTTGAAAAAAATTTTCTAATTCATCATTAATTTCTTCTGCATCATTATTTAGATTATCTTCAATATCATTTTTATATTCATTCTCATCATAATAATCATCATCTCCATAATCATTATCTTCATAATCACTCATCAATTTTTTTTTATTTTTATTTTTTTGGTATCTAATAATTTATTTATTTAATTTTTTCATTTAAAAGTAATTTGAAAAATGAACTCAGATAAAAATGATAGAAATTTCACTGAAAGTCATATTTTTAAATTTGGTTCTGGAGATAATGAAATTATATTAAATATTTCAAATAATAAACATTATCTTTTATTTAATATTGAAGATAATAATTTTTTTCCTCCTTTAGTTTTTGAAGCTTTTTTATCTTTTAAAAGTTTACAAGAAAAAAATGATATTTTTTTAAAGTTTAAATCAACTTATGATTTTGTTGGTTTTTTAGAAAAATGTAATAAAAACAAAAATATGTCAATAAAACTAAAAAATAAAGAAAGTGCTTATTTAGTTATAAAAGATTCTTCTTTTGAAGAGGAATTAAATTTAGAAATACAAAAAAAGAAAAAATCATCTATATCAAATAAAACAGGAATGGATAATAATTATTTAAATTCAAAATTAGAAATATATGAAAAAGAAATAACATCTTTAAAAGATGAAGTAAAAGAATTAAAAGAAAAAAGTTTATTATTTGAAAAACAAATATCCCAATTATTAAAAAATAAAACAACCAATTTTCAAATAGTTTCAAATCCAAATAGTAATAGCCCTAATAACTATAGTATAAATGGTAATTCAAATAGCATAAATAATACAAATAATACAAATAACAATAACATTAACAATAATAACAATAATAACAATAATAACAATAATAAAAATATAATATACAACAATAATAAAAATCCAAATAATAATACCAATGAAAACAACATAAATAAAAGTCCTTTAAAAAATATAACAGAAAGTGAAATATTAAAAACCTCAGAAATACCATTATTATCATCATGGATAAAAGAAGATTCTGATATAAAATATACATTATTATTTTCAACAAGAATAAACGGAGATAATTCATCAACATTTCATATATTATGTGATGATAAATTTCCAACAATAACATTAATAAAAACAAAAACAGGATTTCGTTTTGGAGGATATACAACAATGCCTTGGAAGAGTGATTCTTTAGTATTTTATAAAGATGATTTAGCATTTTTATTTAGTTTAGATAAAAAAATGAAATATTTACCTGAAAATTCAGAAGAAGCTATTTGTTGTATTTCAGGTTGTGGTCCTACTTTCGGAGCAAGTGATTTAACTATTAGAAATGAATGTACTAAAAATAATAATAATTTTTGTCAAGGTCCTCAAAGTTATATTATGGATAAAGCTGAGTTAACTGGAGGAAATGAAAAATTTGTTGTTGAATGTTATGAAGTTTATCTTGTTCAGTTTTGATATTTTTTATTTTTGGTATTTTATTAGAGATGATTTTTTTTTTTTTGGGAAATTAGTGTTTTTTTTATTTATTTATTTTTGGGGATTGTTTTATTATAATTTTAATTTTTTTTTATTTTTTTTTTTTAAATTTTTTTTTAAATATATTTTAATATAAATTTTTGTATTTTTTTCATTGATAGTACTTTAATTTTTTTTTATTTTAGAAATTTAAGAAACTTTTTCCAAATAAATATATATTTTTTATATTGTAATAATGAGTTTACTTTTAAAATAAAGTCATCAATATTATTTTATTTAAACTGCATATTTCAAAGTTTTTTCTAATATAATTTACTCTTTCTATTTTTTTTAATTTATATTTTTTATTTTTTTAATTTTTTAAAAAAATATGAAAAGACTAAAACAATTTATTGAGCAAAACAGGAATGAAAATGTTTTATTAACTTCTTCAAATACAATAACAACTTTAACCCAAAATAAAAAAGAAAATATAATTGATGAAATTGATTCATCAAATAATTATTCAGAAACTCAGACTAATTTTTTTTCTGATAGACCAAATTTTTATCATCATCCTTTTTTAGAAGAAGCGTTTAAAAATAATTCATATGAAATTTTTCAATTTCTCGAAAATAAAGATGTGGAAAATTTAAGAAAAACAAATAAATTTTTTTGGGATATTTGTGATTGTTATTTACTCTTTGATAACACAATACAAAGTTTAGGAAAATTATATTCTATGTCATTAAAAAATGAAAAAAATGAAAATAATGATAATAATAAAAATAAAAATTCAATAATCGCAAAAGATAAAAAGAGTAAAGTTATGGAAAAATTTAATTTTAATAAATCAGTTGATAAATATTATAAAAATACTGAAGAATACTATAAAAGAATTCAAAGTGCAAAAAAAAATAAAAATATTAAGAAAAAAAATAAGTGAAAAAATAATACACAACAAATAATTATTTATATATTATAAAAATAAGTAGTAATTATTTATTATTGTATAACAAATGATTATAAATTATTTTTTATATATTGAAAAAAAATATTCTATGACAATATGATAATATACATTATATATATTTTTTAAACTATTATTTAATCATATATTTTCATTTGAAATATTCATTTCAATTTCTCCACTTACTTCTTTACTTTCACGTTCTGATTCTTTACTAAGAAAATTTTCATAAGAAAAATTGAACATACATTTTAAATTATCATCGATTGTATTTTTAATTTGTTTTATCATATCTTCATTTTTTAATATTGGAATTTGAGTACTTAAATTTCCTAATAAATTATTATTTTTATTTCTATATTTATATTTCCCTATCATTCCATTATTATATTTATTATTTAAAGAATTGCTTTGATTAGGAATATTAATTGTTACTATTGTTTTATTTGGTTTTTTTTTAGAATTGGATTTTTTCCTTTTAAAATTACCTTTTTGTCTATATGAATTTAATCTTGAAGAACTACTTCCGTTTTCATTTTTAAAATTTGATTTATTTGATAAAGAAATATTTATATTATGACTTAAATTAGGTTCAGTTTTATAAGATATATTATATTTTGTTATTTTAGAAACACTAATATTTGAAATTGTATTATAAACATTATTATTCTCTTTTAATAATTTAGTTCTATTATTAGAATTAGTTAATTTAGAAAATAGTTTTTCATTTAATAAAGGCTTTGATTGATGAATTAAAGTTGACTTAATTTTTGTGATTTTTTTGTTTTTGGGAGGTAAATCTTTAATAAGAAAATTAGAATTAGTATTAATTGAGTTTGAGTTAAAAATACTCTTTTTTGTTGACAAAGAAGAATTAATTTGAATTATATTTGTGTTATTAATTGAAATATTATCACTTTTTGTATTTATTGTTCTATTTGAATTTAAATTATTATTTAAATGTTCTCTTGATGTTGATTTAGATTTACTTTTTGAATTTGAATTATTATTTGTTTTCTTTTTATTTTTATATGAATATGAATGTGAATTTTTAACTATTGAATACAAAGAATATTTTTCTTTATAATTATTTTTATGTTCTGGTTTACTAGTTGATTTAGCTTTTTCATTTATTGTAATTTTTCCTAAAACAATTCTAATTGATTTAATATTGTTTTTTGGAGATTGAACTAATATATTAGAAAAATCACAACTTAATTTTAATTTTTTCTCACTATTTTTTTCATTTTTTAATGAATTATTAAATTTATTAACACTTGAATATACATTATTACTTTTTGTTGAATTATTATAATTATTTTTATTTCTATGAGATACACACTCTTTATTCGTTGAATTTATAGAATTATATTTATCCAATGAACAAAAATTATTATTATTATTTGTAATTTTATTTGAAATTATTTTATCAATTTCATTATTAACAAAAGAAACAATATCTTCATATTGAATTATTGTTAATTTTTGTTTTAAATATCTCAATAATTTTTGAATTATATATTCATATTCACAACTTAATAAAGTTGTACTAATAAATAATGGTGTTTGTGTCTTTGTACTTCTTGATGAATTATTACCAGTTGAGACTAAATATATATATGTTTTTTTCTCTTTTATTTTACTTGAAGATATTTTTGTTTTTGTTTTTCTTGTTGTTTTATTTGTGTTATTTATTCCATTCCATGCTTTCTTCATATATTTAAAAAGAATTTATTTTTAATAATTTATTTTTAATAGAGTTTTTAAAATTTATTTGTTTCAAAAACTAATTAATATAAAAGCATTAAAACTTTAATATTACTCAACATTTGAATTTTTTATTTTGGAATTTTGGATAGATACAATGTATAATTCTCCATTGTAAATGTTAAAATAATTCCATAAATTTTCTTTCAAATTATTATATTAATTATAAAAGTAAAAAATTATTTATGGTCTTTTTATATAATAAAAATTTTCAAAAAGATTTATTCACTTTTAAATGAAATATTAAATAAAAAAAAATCTAATAAAAAATATGGATTCTGATAATTCAAAAAGTACTGCCATAAAAAATTTATTGGAATCATCACAACATAATAAATATGATGAAATGAAAAAGTCAAAAATATTAACACGTGATTCAAGTGATAATAAATTTACAAAAATAAAATTAAAATTAAAGGCTCCTTCATTAAAAAATTTTCAGAAAGAAAAAAACAATAAAAATAATATTTTCAAAATATCCCCAAAAAAAGTTAAAACACGAAATTCTGTAATAAATCATTATAAATTAGATTTAGACCATAATAGTTCAAATAATAATATAAACAATAATTATATAGAGAATGAAGAAGAAAAATTATCTTTACCAAAAATATTAAGTCAAACAAATTGTCAAAACGAAACCATTAAAAATAATGAATTAAATTATTCTTTTAGTGATTTAAAATACAATAAATTTAGGAAAACAGTAACTTTTTGTAAAACTACTGAAAAGAATGCAAGTAAAACACATAAACATATTACATTATCTCCTTCTTCTGTAATGCCTTCACCTATAAAAATAAAAAATTATCATACAAAATATAATAATTTATATGATGATGATAATAATTTATCTCCTAAAGAAATATTAAAAAAATATGATAAATTACATATATTAAAACAAAAACATAAATATCATAAAAAATATATTAAAAAAACTGTAACATTAGATATATTAAAAAAAACTTTTAATTTTTCTGAATTAGAAGAATTTTCTGTAAAAAATAAAGATTTAAGTTTCCCAAATTATCCAAAACCAAAAACATCAAATCATTCAATAAATGATATAATAAAATCATTTGCAGTAAATTCATATCAAGGTTTATTAAGAAATTACAATGAGGACAAAGTTTCAATAATATTAACAATAAATAAACCTAAATTATATAATGGAGATTGGCCGAAATGTTCATTATTTGGAATATATGATGGTCATGGAGGAAATAAATGTTGTGATTTTTTAAGAGATAATTTACATAATTATATAGTAAAAAATCCTTATTTTCCAAATAATCCCGAGGAAGCATTAAAAAATGCTTTTAAAAAAGCAGAAAATGATTTTATAAATAAATATCTAAATGAAGAAGAAAGAAGTGGTTCATGTTCTTTAGTAGCATTAATAATAGATAATATATTATATATTGCAAATTGTGGTGATTCTCGTGCATTAATATCATTAAATAATGGTTCAGAGTATAAAATAATTAATAAAATTCATAGACCATCAGATGAAGAAGAAAAAGAAAGAATAATATCAAATGGAGGTTCAATTTATGAAACAAGACAAATAAAAAGAATTATACCAGGAAGATTAAGTGTAAGTAGAGCTATTGGTGATATTTATGCAAAATTTGAAAAATATGGTGGTAATCCTAATGTTTTAATTGCAGAACCTGATATTTATAAAATTAATATTAATGATTTTGAACAAAAAATAGATTTTTTATTATTAGGTTGTGATGGTATTTTTGATTATTTTTCTAATAAAGATTGTATTAAATGTATTTGGAATGTTATGTATGATGAAAATAGTAATTATAAAAATATTCATGATATTAGTTTAAATATTATTAATATGGTTATTAAAACTGCTTTAAGGAGAAGAACTTTAGATAATGTTACTGCTGTTTTTATTGGTTTTGAAAATTTTAAAAAAAAATTTTTGGAAGAAAAAAGAAGTAAAATGACTATTCCTTCTAGTGATGAAAAAAGACCAATTTTTAATATTAAATTTAATCAATTTAAAAAAAGTAGAAATGAAAATATAGTCACACAGTCAGTCCAATTTAGTCATGATAATGATTTAATGATTAAAAATAAAGTACAAAGGACTTTAATTCTTTCAAATTAAAAAGATATTTTAGTGTAAATAGTATAATAAATTTGTGTTTTGTTTAAATCAAATAAGATTATAAATTGATTTTTGTTTTATTATACATCAAATTTTTATAGTTTAAGAAATGAAAAAAATTAATTTAATTTTAGGTTTATTATATTATATAATTTATGAATAAAAAAATAATAAATCTATTTTATTTTATCTTAATTATTTAATAATAGCATAATAGAAACTTTAATATATATATTTATCTTTAAGAAATCAAATTATTGTATACATTTAAAAATTAAAATGTTAATACAAATCAAATATCTTTAGAATAAAAAAGTTTGTATCAAATGATAAAAAAGGAGAAGATAATATTTAAAAAAATGTATATTTATAGTTATTATTTATTCAGATTAAATGAAATATTTTTCAAAAAAATCCTTTAAACAAAATTCAAATAATGATGAAATTAATTTTTTAAGTTTAAAAAGGATTTTTTAAATATTTATAATTCTTGATAAATCAAATCAAATTAATATTCTTACAAATAATTCATAGGAGTAAAGTAAACAAACAAAATAATTATTGATTATATTATTTTTATTTACTTTTCATTTATTTAATTTGTTAAAAATATTTTTATTCTTTTTTATTTTTTTAAATTAAAAAAAAAATAAGAATTAAAACGGTAAAAATGAAAATAATATTTATAAAAAATAAATCCCTTTCAATTTAAATAACCCTTTAAACTACAAAAAAAAGAAAATTAAAAAATTATAAAATTTCTTTATCAATAAAATAAAAATTTAACTAAATTTATTGATCATAGCATCTATGACTCATACATTTTCTTCCTTTTTTGCAATGATGGAACCAATCACATTTATTTCCTTCTTTTTTTGATTTATCCCATCCAACTTGATTATCTTTTGTTCCTTTAACTGCACATCTATAATCTTTACAAACATTAGAATCACAACAATATGAAGTAAGATCACAATCATTTCCAAGTTTAACACAATTTGTTTGAGATTTAAGAGTTTTTGATATAATTACTGCAAAAAGTGCTAAAGTTATAAATATGAATAAATTCTTCATTTTTTTATTTGTTTTTATTTTTAATTTATGGTTTATGTATTTAATTTTATTTTTTTAATTTTTTTTTATTATTTTTTTTTTAAAATGAATTTATTTAAAAAATAATTTAATATGTCTTCATGGAATAATAACCGACGATATAATGGAAATCAAGAAACAGCAGGAAATCCTTTTAGTGCTTATTGTTCTACTTTTAATCCTTATAATTCATTAGTAGAATTACATTCAGATAAAGAACCACTTGTTGATGTTAAAAGAGTTTTAAATAATAAACCTATTTTAAAAGATCCTAATTTAACTATTACTAATAATTTTAACCCTTACAATTCCAATTCTTATCAAAATAATATTCAAAATAAAAATAATTATAAAACTCCAATAATTCAAAATTCATATAATATTATTAATAATAATTTTTATAATAAATCAGGCAAAATTTCAAATAATGTGACTTATAATTTTTATAAATCAAATAATAAAAAAACTGATTATATAACTGATTTACTATATTATTCAAATAAAGTTTTGCCTAATAAAACAAAAAACAATAATTATTATTTTTCTCAATCTCCAAAAAATAAAAAGATAAAAAAAAATTTAAAAAATATAAAAATATTAGATAATCAAAATAAAAAAGAATCAGAAGAAGAAAAACATATATCAAAATTTGAAAGACAACAAACTCCAAAAACATATTATCCAAATGAAATAGTAAGTGATAGTGAAAGTAAAGAATATACAAAATATTCAAATATAGTATTACAATATTCTTATAAAGAAGATTCAAATCAAAGATTTAGAGAATATATGGAAGATAAAGGAAAAGTAATAGATAATTTTAATGGAAATATAAATTCAATTTTATTTTGTTTATTTGATGGTCATGGAGGAAAAGAAGTATCAACATATTTACAAGAGAATTTCCCTTTATATTTTAAAAAAATATTTCCTACAAATAATATAGAATCAAATTTAATAGATTTATTTCCATATATTGATGAAAAATTAAAAAAAAATAATTTTTATCAAGTAGGTTCAACAGCATGTATATTATATATAACAAAAGAAGAAAATAAAATATATTTATATTGTGCAAATTTAGGAGATACTCGTTGTATTATAATAAGAAATAATTCATATGAAAGATTATCATATGATGATAGAGCAAGTGATCCAAATGAATATAATAGAATAATAAATGATGGAGGAATTGTTTTTTTTGGAAGAGTTTATGGTCAATTAATGTTAAGTAGAGCTTTTGGAGATTGGGAATTAAAACGTTATGGTGTTATTTCTGTTCCTCATATTTCAAGAATTGAAATTAATAATAATGATAAATTTATTGTTTGTGCTTCTGATGGTATTTGGGATTCTTTAAGTGATAATGATGTTTATAATATGAGTCTTAATTTTCAAGATACTTATTTTTTCTGTAATGAAATTATTAAATGTTCTTTAGAAAAAGGAAGTATGGATAATTTAAGTTGTTTTGTTATTAAATTAAATAATTAAAATTTATTTTGGGATAATATAAATTCTTTAATATTTATTTTTAAAATTTTCCTTTTCAATATTATAGAAATGAAATTTTTCTATAAAAATAATAATAAATAAAAAATTTATTTTAACAAAAGTTTTGGGCTAAAGAAATTTTTGTTTTTGTATATTCATTTTGAAATAACCAAAAACAAAAATGTTGAATTAATTCAATAATTTCTTTTTTATCTTTACTATTGTCTATATCAAAAAAATTATTTGCTTCAAGAAATTCAAAATAAAAGTAATTAATTAATTCAGGCAAAGATTCAGCATTACAAATAGAAGTAACTTCTATTTGTTTTTCTTTTTCTTTATCTTTATTTTTATATATATTTTTATATTCTCTAAATAATAAAATAAATTTTAATAAAAGAGTAAAGAAATTTTCATTACATTTTTTTTTACATTCATTAACATATTCAAAAAAAATATCATTACAACATTTTAATTTTTTTTCTTTTTGAATAATATTTTCATTATTTTCAATTAAATTTTTTAAAATAGGATTTTGTTTTATATCATTAATACATTTAAATAAACTATTTTTATATTTCCCTTGATATAAAGAATCAAAAACTTTATAACAAACATATTTAATATCAAAATTATCATCAATATTTTTTTTTCTAAAATATTCATCAAAAAAATAATTATATTTTATATTTTCAAAATGATCACTCCTATTTTTAATATAACTTTTTGTAGGTCTTCCTCTTCCTCTTTTTTCTAATCCTTCAAATAATTTTGGATGTTTATTTTTTCTATGATTATTTAAAGCAGGTTGACTTAAATAACTTTTACCACAATCACATTTATAAAATCTTCCTTCTTCTTCATATTTTGATCTTCTTTTTCTTCCTATTTTTCCTATAATTATATATAATTTATTTTAAAAATAAATAAAACTTACTTTGCCCATTGATATTATTATTATTAGAGTTTAAAATTGGATTTATGTTATTTTCAGATATTTCAGAAATTTGATTTTGGGGAAATATTTTTTGAGAATATTGATTTGATAATGATTGATTTTGGATTTGAGAATTTATATATGGATAAAGTATTTGATATTGTGGAATTTGGTTCATTCAATAAAAATAATTATTAATTAATTATTATTTTATGTATATATTATTATTTTTTTTAATTTAAATTAAGACAAATTTTTTTATTTTATTTTTCTTTTTGATTTTTTAATATAATAGTTTTAAACTATTTGAATTATTTAAAATATTTATTTTTTTTGTTTTATTTATATTATGTCTTATATACAATTTTATTTATTAAAGAAATTTTTCAAAAATGATGTATTATTTCTTGTTGTATTACAATGTTCTATGGTTCCACTTATTTTTTTTTTAGGAACAGTTTTTTCTTTTTTATTTAATTGTTCTTTTAATAAATTTATATCTTTCTGTAATTGTTGATTTATTAGTTTTTTTTGTTTATAATGTCCTCTTAAATTTGAATTTTCTTCTTTTAAAATTTTTATTTTTCCAAATTTTTCATTCCAATCAATTTTTTTCAAAAAAATATCAGTTTCAAGTTTACTTAATGAATTTTTTAATTTTTTTAATCTTTTCATTTGTAAATTTCTATCATTTGAAGAAGAAGAAGTACTTATAGAATAAGATAAAATACAAGAATTATTTAATTCAGATTGTTGAGACTTTAATAATTCATCTCTTTCTTTAAAACTTTCAGCAGAATCTTTTTTAACCCAATCTAATTCTTCTTTTATTTTTTCATTATCTAAATATTTATTTTCTAAAATTAATTTATTTTCTTTTTGTAATTCGATTATTCCTTTTTTAATATTTTCTATATCTTTTTTTTTATTGTCTAAAAAAAGTGATTTTAAAAATAATTCAAATGATGATGTATAATTTCTATTTATTATAATTTTATGATCTTTAGATAAAGTTCTTATTATATTTTCTTTATTTATTATAAATTTTATATGGTTTGTAATTACAGTATGCTCAGAATTCTCCATAATATATTTAATTTCTAATAAATAATTAAAAATTAAAATTTAAAAATCTAATAAATAAAATAAATATACAATAAATAAATATTTAAATCAAAAAAAAAATCAAATTAAAAAAACATTTCTCCAAAAAAAAATAAAAATAAAAAAAACAAAAAAAAAAAACAATTAAAAAAAGTCAAAGTAGAAATTTTTGATTTTTAAATTAAATTAAAAGCAAAAAAGATGCTTTAACTAAATAATCCCAAAATAAGGAATAAAAAAATAAAAAACAGTAATAATTTTCCTTCATAATTACTCTTCATTAATTTTCATATATTGAATAAAATCTTTAAAAGTAATTTCATTCCCATGTTCCGTAGTATTTTCAAGAATATGTTGCATTTCTTCTTCACTCATATTTTCTCCAATTTCTTTACAAATTCTTTTAAAAGTTTCAAAAGTAATAGTTTCATTTTCAGGATTATCAATAAATAAATTAAAAATAGTTTTTAATCCATCATCAGTTTTTCTATCTTTTAATCCAGAATTAACATAACTAGAAAATTGAGTCCAAGAAACAACATCTCCATCTTCTCCAGCAGTAGAAATTAAATTATATAATTCAGGATTTGTTTCATCAAATTTCATTCTTTTCATTGCATTTATTGCATCATTTATATTTATAGTTTGACTTCCATCTTTATCAAGTAAATCAAAAGCTTGTTTTAAAAAACCAGAATCTTCTTCTTCAACATATTCTCTACTTACTATTTTTTTAGGAACTGCTTTTAAATTTGTATTTTCTGTTTTTTCATTTAAATTTAAAAAACTTTTATCTATTTTTACATCATCTCCTGCGAAAATAAATACAATATAATTTTCATCATCAAATACTTCATTTCCAATTCCAACTTGTGTAAATGTTGGATTTGTTAAAAATTGTTTTCCCATTTTTTTTTTATCTATTTTATTTAATAATAATTTTGGAATTTGTTCTATTGCTTCATCAGCTCCAATATCTGCTATTAATGCTATATTTCCTTTTAAAACTGAATCTGGTAAAATTCCTTTTAATTGACTTCCTGTTCTATATTGATTATAATTTGGATCTAATGAAAATTTTTTTGCCTCATTTTCTGCTATTTTTGATAATATTTGATTTAATGTCATTTTCTTTTGAGGTTTCATTCTTTCTAATTCATTTATAAAGGAATCTATTTCTTTTAAAAATGGATCTGTTGATTTTATACGAGATAATCCTTTTCGAACTAATTCTATTTGCTTGTAGATTGATTGAGGATTTTCACGGAATTTGTTTAATTCGTTGAAAACATCTTTCTCAAATTTGTTCATTTTTTTTTATAATATATAACCAATTAGTTAGATATTATATTTATTTTTCGTTAATTTTATTTTTTTTTATTATAAAAATATTTATTCAATAAATAATATAAGTTTTAATTATTTCAAAATAATGAATGTTTAAATGAAAAGAAATAAAATTGTCATTTTTTTAATTAAAAAAATTAGAATTTTATCAAATTATTTAAAAAATAAGCTAAAATTAAGAAATAATAAAAAAGATTGTAAAAAAATGACTTTAAAGTTAACTTTTGATTATTTTCTGAATAAAGATTAATGATTTTCAATATTTAACAAAAATTATATTATTTTAGATTGTTTAAATTTTTTTAAATTTTATCTTCTTTGTTTTATTTTATTTTAGATTTTTGATAATTAAAATTATTTTATTCATATTTATGGGCAATATATATTAAAATATATAATTTAAGTTATTGATTAAGAAATTCTGTTTCACAGATTTTTTGACTTTCAAAAAAACAATAAAATAAGAAAATTTAATTTCTAAAATTTTGTAATATAATATTCTACTAAATGATATAAGATATGTTAAGATAAATTTATTAATATATAACAATAAAATTTAAATATTTAACTATTCCTTTGTGATTTAACAATTAGGAAATATAAAATTATCTAAAATTATTATAAACATTTGAATATAAATAATAATAACATTTTTTACTATTTTATATATAAAATATGGAAACATATATCAGTAAAATTTTATTTGTAAATTTGGAATTTGTAAAAATGGAATGAGAATCTTCTATTTTCGAAACTGGACAAATCTTATTTCTTGATATTAATAATTAATTTATATTTTATTAAATTATACATTTTCTTTTTTTAAAAATAATCAAATAAATTTAATGAATTTTTGTTTTTTATTAAATATTTTACCTTTGAAAAATTATAAATTCAATTTATATTTGATTTTCAGTTTTAATATATTTATCAACTAAGTTAATATATTTATATTTTTACTTTTTATATCAAATAACGAAGATTTATAACAATAAATTTATATAATATTAATTTAAATAAAATAAAAATAATTACTTGACATTTTGGCCGAGTGGTTAAGGCGTGAGACTAGAAATCTCATGGGGCAACCCGCGTAGGTTCAAATCCTGCAGATGTCGAATTTTTTAATTTTTAATTATATTTATATATATCTCTTAGTTTTTATGTAATTATTATAAAATAATACCAAATTAATTCTATTGTAGAAAAAAACAAAAAAAAAGTATTAAAATATAAATTATAAAATAAGTTTGAAAAATTGAAATATTAGTAAAAATTAAAAATAAATTTTTGACTGAAGAAAATCTCAAAATTTAATTTTTTAATAAAAAAAGTAATAATTATCTTTGCATTTAGAAATTCTAAATGAATGAAAGTAGTTCTTTTAAAATTTAAAGATTAAGGGTTATTTTATATTATAATACCTGAATTTTTAGCTCAAAAAAGAAATAATTTTTAAAATGATTACTTTTTCTTTATATTTTACTTTAAAAAAACTTTAGACTTATAAAATTAAAAAGGATAAAAAATATAACTTATTTCTCCTTTTTTGAGTAAAGTTATTTGAAGAATTAAATATATCAATTAAATATATTTATTTCATTTTATATTGATTGTTAATATAAAAAATTATTTAATTTTAAAACCATTCAAAATTAAAAATAAATTTTTGAATTGTTTAATTCAATTATAAAGAAAATGCTATAAATATTTAATTTTTGATTAAAAGACTTATCTCAAAAAATAAAAAATTAATTATAAATTCTACATAAATAATTTACTATATATACATATTTATGAATACATTTATATATTATGAATTATTAACAACATTTACTCTCTTTAAATTATTTTAATTCATTTAGGAATTGAATAAAATCTTATTTTGAAATTTATAAAATAGAACTATTTTACTTAAATAAACTTTCATTTTTTAGTACCTAATCCTTTGAAAAAGGATAATTTATAACAAAATAAATTATATTATTAATCTTATAACAATAAAAGTGCAGTGTAATTTATACTAACATTACCTTAAATTCTAATCATTAAAAACTAATTTTTTTTTGATATTAAATTTTTCATAGTAGAAAAAGCAACCTCAGTTTGTTCATCTTTTTCATAATTTTTTAAAATATTAAATAAACTTTTATTTTTTTCTTTATATAAAGATATTAATTTCTCTTTTTGATTTAAACTAAAAGAAGAGATGTTAATTAAATGATAAAAGATTCCCTTATAATCTTCTATTAAATCCGCAATCAACCCCAAAGTTTCAACAAATTCTGAATGATCTTTTGTTATTGCATAAACTTCAAAAGCACACATTAACCCTTTATCCTGTTTTTCAATTTTATTATTAATTATATCATAAGTTTTTTTATCAATACATAATTCATTAAATAAAAGTGAAATAATTTCTTTTTGCTTTTCTAAAGTATTATTAAATTTAGAATTATCTGAATTAATTATCCAATTTAATTTATCTTTACTTTCATTTTTTTCTTCTCTAAAAAGAGGAAATTTAATTTGTTTTTTATTTAAATCTTTATTTTCTTTATATTCTTTATTTAGATAAATTCTAATAGATTCTTGAAATTCATTTATATCATATTCATTTTGATAAGAATCATAAATTGATAAAACCATAGCATTTTTTTCAGAAAATTTTTTTCTTAAAAAGAATATTTCATTATCATTAAATTTATTTGTTTCAAGAAGTGTTTTTTCAAAACTTGTAGTTGGATTTTCTTGAATTAATTGCATTGTTATATTTGAAAATTTTGGTTCTAATCTTGCAGTTTCTTTATCAGAAGAAGTATTTTTAGTTAAAGAATATCCTGGAATAAATTTATTTTTGAATATTTTTTTTGGAGAATCTTTCATTTTTAAATTTGATAATATACCATGAGTTGTTTTTTTTTTTAAAATATCTTTTATTTTTTCTTCATATAATTTTATATTTCTGTTTTTTTGATATTCATGAATAATATTCATTAATTTTGAATTTTTAGAATTTAATAAAGTATTTATTTTTTCTTTGTCTTTTTTTTGAAGTTTGATTTTGTCTAAACTATGAATAAAATCTAATATTATTTCATCATTTTCATTATTTTTTTTATGATGCCTTATTGTTGTACTTGAATATTTAAAGTTTTGAATTAAAGTAATTATTTCTTGACAAAATAAATGAATTGAATTATGTTTTGCTAATTTTTCAAAAATATGTTTTACATCAGAATTATTTTTCGATATTAATTTATGAAATATTTCAAGATTAAAATTTGAAATTTGTATTTTATTTTTTTCACCATAATTAATGATTTCTTTATCAATAAATTTTTGACAATGATCATTAAGTATTTTACTTATATTTTCGGATTTATTATTTTGATTATAAATATTTTTAAAAGAATTATACTCATTTTTATTATTATGAATAATATAATCAAATAAATATTTATTATATTGATTTAAATTTTTTTGAATACTAATATTAATTTTTTTACTAGAATGTTTTTTAGGTTGATAAGTTTTAATAATTTTTTCATTTTCATCTTGAATTTTTTTTTCTAAAAGTTTTTTATGATTATTAATTTCACTTTCAATAGTTCCTTGAGGAGAACTATGATGTCTTTCTTCTCTTCTTGTAAATTCAGTTTCATATTTTTTTCCTTTACTTATTGGTTTATAATTAGTTTGTAATAAAGAAAAAGTATTAAAAAATTTTTGAGTTTGAGTTGTTTTTCTTTTAAATC
Source organism: Isotricha sp. YL-2021b (assembly GCA_023805745.1). NCBI lineage: Eukaryota > Ciliophora > Litostomatea > Vestibuliferida > Isotrichidae > Isotricha > Isotricha sp. YL-2021b. The sequence goes on along the minus strand of JAJJKW010000232.1, from coordinate 41,937 downwards.
TTCTTATTGCTTTTTGAAAAGATTCTATTAAATTTATTAAATTTGCATCCTCTTTAAATTCCTTTATTGCTAACATTATATTTTCATTTTCATATTTTAATGTTAATCTTACTATATTTAAATTTTCTCCTTCAAAATATTCTTTCATTTTTTCATATATTTTATCTCTATATTCATTTTCATCTTCAATATCAGTTAAACCTTTTATTACTTTTTTACTATTTTGAGATGAAGATAATACATTTTTTTCTCTTTCTTTTTCTTTTTTTATATCATTATAAAAATTATATAATATTCTTATAAATTTTGCTTGATTTATTTTTCCAATTTTAAATAAATTAAATTCACGATATAAACTTATATTATTTTCACTCATCATTTTATTTAATTCAAATAACATATCATCATTTATTAATTTTAAAGATAAAAATTGAACTAAATAAGCACTAAATAATTGAATTTCTTGTTGAGAAATTTCTCTTATTTCGTCAAAAGATAAACCCCTTTTTTTAAAAAGAAAATTTAATTGATTATTATTATAATTTTGTTGATTAGTATTATTTCCACTTATAAAATAATTAGCATAATAATTTCCCACTTTTGGTGAAGTATTTAAAATAATATTATTTTTCAAATTTTTATCATTTACAGATAAACTTATATATTTTTGAGGTTCATTTTTTTTCTCAATTGGTTTTCCTAAAATTAATTCATAATATATATTTTCATTTGGTTGAAGAAGATGAGAACTTCTAATTGCTGATGAAAGAGTATAATAATTTCCTTCTGAATCTTTTATTCCTTTAATTTGAGAAGGAGTTGAATCAATTACTGTTGATAATAAATCTTTTAATTCATTTTCATCTCCTGAAATTTGAATTTTTATAAATTTATTTGTTGGAAGTAATAATTTAATCATTCTTCCATAATCCATTTTTATTAATATTATTTTATTTTTTAAAATTAACAGATTAATTGTAAATTTTTTAATTTAATAAAAATCTTGTACTTTTAAATTTATTTTTTTACAAAAGATTTATAAAAATTATAAATCATAATAATGAATTTTAAATTTTGTATATTTTTAATTCAAAAAATAATATGATACATACTTAATATGTTTAAAAATTAAAAAAAAAAAAAAAAAATTTACTTAATTTAAATTTTTTTAATAAAAAATAATTAAATCACAACCCCTTTAATTAATAATTATTAAAAAAATTTTATAATAATAAATGTAAAATAACCAAAATTTTAAAAATAATTTTCAAATAAAATTTGATTTTATTTTTTCAAAAAACAAATTCAATAGTTAAAATAATATAAAATGATTAAAAATGTTAATATAATATGATATTCAATAAATTTAATAATATCCCCAAAAAAAATCAAAGAGATAAAAAAACATTGTATCTTAAATAAAAAATACAAATTTATATAAAATACATAGTATTAAATATTTTAGGAAAACAAAATTCTTCATACAAAGGATGATAATAAATTAATATATTATTATTAAATGATTATTATATAGAAAATATTAAAACTTTAATGGTATTCATTTCTTAGAATTCAAATTCATTCTATTAGATAAGAATTCATAAAGAATAAAATAATATATTAAAAAAAAAATAAATAATTAGATAAATTTATTATCTATTAAATATTTAATTTATGATATGTTAATATAATTTTTTCTTTTGTTAATATAAAAATTTTAATATTTGAATTATCAAAATTGAAAGATTTTTATGTTTATGACAAGATGAATTCATTATAATTAAAACATATTATTATTATTTTACTTTTAAATAATAAAAAATATATTAAAAAAAGAAATATGGAAAATTCTCAAAATTTAAAAAAAACAAATGAAATAATTAAAAATAAAGAAAATATAATTATAAAAAAAGAAAATGAATTATTATCAGATTATTATTCAGAATCAATATCATTTTTTCATCATGATGTAATGTATGAATATTTTGAACCAATGGATATAGCAGTATTTCCAATAAAAATAAATGGAAATTTTTATGAAGTTTCGCCATCACCTTTTTTATTAACTCAAGAATATGCTTTAGGAGTTTTAAGTTCAATAGAAAATGATAAATATTTAAATTCTTCTCTTTCACTTTCTCCTCCTCAAGAAACAAAACAAATAATTTTATCAAGAATTCAACAATTTTCAAAAAAAAATAATAGTGATGAATATAAATTAGCTTTTATTTCTAATATATCTTCATATATGGATCTTTTAGATATGGAACATATTTCTAATTATTTATTACCTTCTTTTTCTATGATTGTTGATGAATCTTATAAAATTAGATTAAATTTTTTAAAAGTTCATTTAGAAGTTATTAATTTTTTAGCTAATAAAGGGGAAGAAGGTTATAAATGTATTGTTAAAAATTGTTTAAATTTAATGAATGAATTTTTTAGTAAAAATTCTTTTGAAACTGTTGAAATGGGAAAAATTTTATATGAGAATTATTGTCAAATTGGTAAAAATTTAAAACAAGATGATTTAATTAAATTTGTTTTAACTAAAATTATATCAATTACTAATTTTGATAGTGAAAATAAAACTGATTTAGATAATTTAATTTTAATAATGAAAACAATGGGAGATTTATCAGGAAAATTTGGTGTTTATAATGAAAATTTTTTAGTTCCTCAAATTAAAATGTTAAGTCAAAATAAACATGATATAGTTAAAATTGCAGTTTGTAAAATTTTACCAAAAATTTGTAAAAATATTAGTTTTCAATGTATTGATACAAAAATAAATCCAATTTTAAGTTATTTTATAACAAATTGTTCAACAGTTGTGAGAGTAAGTGCTGTAAATATTTTATGTGATATAATGGAAAAATATCATGAAAGAGGATTATATGATAAAAATATAAAAAATACATTTTATATTGAATTATTTAAAAATTTAATATATGATAATACAAAAGAAATTCATTATGCTTCATTTCGTATTTTAGGTAAATTTATTTCTTTATTAAATAAAGATGAAGTAGATAATTCATATTTACAAAGTTTTGCTTCAATAATAGATCAATATTATTTTAATAGACAAGGAAATAATAATATTCAAAATAATGATGAAATTATAATTCCAGCAGCAATAAATTTTCCCTCAATATTATATAGATATGGAAAAGAATCTTGGAGTACATTAAAAAGAAGTTATATTAATTTATCAAAAGAAGAAAATCCAAAAATTTTAAATAGTTTAATTTCTTCTTTTCATGAATTTATAAATATTTTAGGTGAAAATATTACAAAAAATGATTTAATTCCAATTTATAAAGAATTTTTAGAAGCTGGACCTGCAAGTGTTAGATTTAAAGCTAAAGAGAATTTAATCAATGTTTTACAACATTTAAATCTTGAAGAAAGAAAACCTTTTTTTAATGAATATAAAGATTACTTTGGAAATAATGATTTAGATAATATTAATAATATTGATTTTAATAAAATTCAATTTTATCCTACAGATTGGAGAAAAAAAATTGAAGAATGTCAAGTTGTTCAAACTTTTTTTAAAATTTTTGATAATGATGATATTGAAAATAAAATTTCACCTTTTTTAATTAATTTTTGTTTAGATAATTTTTTTAAAGTAAGAAAAAAAGCAGCAAGATATTGTGCTGATGTTTTAGTTTATTTATTTGAACTAAATGAAGAAAAACATTCACCAAATATAAAAAAAATTGTTGAATGTTTTGCTTATTCAATTTCATATAATATGAGAATTGAATTTGTAAAATTATTTGAATTTTTAACAAAAAATGAAAAATTATATTATACAATATTAAAAGATATTTTATTAATTTTATCATATGATAAAATAAGTGGAACAAGAATTTCAATTAGTAAAGTAATATATAATTTTTTTGTTAAAAAAGAACATTATACTAAAAATTACTTATTGTATGATGATGTTATTGTAAATATTATTAATAGATACTTAAATGATAATATTAAAAGTGTTAGATATAATTTAGAATTAATTAAAGACAAAATTCAAAATAAACTAAAAAATATACAAATAAATAATAACTTTGAAAATGAAAAAAATTTTTATTATATATTTAATAATAATATGATGTATTTAAATGAAAAATATGGTTTAAATCTTCCTACTGAAGTACTAACAAAGAAAAAAAAAGAAGATATTTCAGATGATTATATAAAAGTCGAAATAGAGTCTTATTTATAAAAATTTTATTATTTAAACACAAAAAAATTTTTTCCAAAAAAAAAATATAAATTCAATTCAAATAATATTTTAAAAAATAATCCTTTCATTTAAAATTGAAGAAATTTATTAATTCAAATACTCTACTTTTAAATAAAAAAATACACAATTGAATAATTTTTTTTTAAAGTTATTCTCTAAATACTTATTTTTTTTTGTCAATTGATAAACTTTTTATTGGGCAAATTATTTTAATTTTCCTTATTTTTTTCTTTATGACTTTGACATATAATTTTTCATTAATATTTCATTTTTTTAGTTCTTTTATTTCTTGTCATCATAGAATTCAATTTTATATAATTTGGGTTATGTTTTATCCTATTGTTAATCCTTTTCGCTTTTTTCCTTTTTTTTATTAAATATTTTTTTTTAAATTCATTTATTATTTAATTATTTTATATATTTTTTAGAAATGCTTATCTATGGATTAATTTATCTTTTGTTTAGATTATCAATTATTACATTTTTCTTATTTAGTTTCCTGTTATCAATTACCCAATTAATATATTATAAATTAAAAAATCAAAAAAATAGTCAATATCCAAATATTAAAATAGTAAGTTTTGTACATCCAAATTGTGCTGATTGTGGTGGAGGAGAAAAAGTATTATGGCGTATAATAACAAGTTTAATAGATTATAATAATCCAAATCCAAATAATTTAATAAAAATAAATATAATATCAGGAGGAAAAAACGATTTAACAGAGTTAAAAAAGAAATTACAAAGTAGATTTAATATAGATTTTAACAAGCCAAGAAATTCTTCATTTGTATTAGATGTAGAAATAATAAAAATGAAAAATGCATTTATGTTACAACCTCAATCAATAGCAACAATGATATTACAAATATTAGGACAAATTTTTTTTGCTTTTGAAATAATAACAACAATATATTCTGATGTATATTGTGATACGACAGGATTACCTTTTACTTATGGAGTATTAAAATTATTTGGTCATGCAAAAGTAACTGCATATACACATTATCCTTTTATTTCTTATGATATGATTTCTGAAGTTGAACATAATATTTCTGGTGTTCATTCAAGAGGAATTTTTTCAAAAATTCCTTTTTTAAAAACTTTAAAAGTTTCTTATTATAAATTAATTTTATATTTATATAAATTTATGGGAATTTTTGTATCTTATTCTCAATGTAATTCATCTTGGACATTTAATCATATGGTTAAAATATGGACAAAAACAAAATTAGATAAAGTTTATCCTCCTTGTTCAACAGGAATTTATGGTGAATGTGCAATAAATAAAAATAGACAAAATTTAATAGTATCATTTGCTCAATTTCGTCCTGAAAAAAATCACCAAATGCAAATAAGAATAATAAAAAAATTAATAGAAACAGGAAATTTCCCAGATTTACAATTACATATAATAGGAGCAGTAAGAGCAATAGATGATGAAATATTATATAATCAATTACAATTACAAATAAAAAATTTAAATTTACAAAATAATATAAAATTAATAAAAAATGCTCCTTTTCAAGAAGTTATAAATGAATTTTCGAATGCAAAAATAGGAATTCATACAATGAGAAATGAACATTTTGGTATTTCAATTATAGAAATGATGGCTGCAGGTTTAATTGTAATTACTCATAATTCTGCAGGAGCAAAAGATGATATTATTGGTCCTGTTAAAGATAAATCTGTTGGATTTTTAGTTGAAGATGAAAATGGTTATGTTGAACAAATTAGTAATATTCTTAATAATTATAATTATGTTGTTAATAATATTGTTCCTTTCTCTATTGAAAGAGCTAAAGGATTTAGTGATGAAGCTTTTGAAGAAAGAATTAAAGGAGTTATTACAGATTTAATTTAAATTATTTTTAATTTTTTGGGTTTTTTTTTATTTTTTTTTTAATTTGTTTTTATTGAAAAAAATTATTTTATTTAAAGGTTTTTTTTTCTTTTTTATTTTTTTTTTATTATTTTTCTTTCTTTTATTTTTTTTTGTTTTCAATAAAAAAAATAAAAAATATATCAAAAAAAAAAAAAAATTTAATTTACCTGAATTCCCACTTAAACAGAAAAAAAATAAAAAAACCATATAAAAAAATGTCTCGTCTTTATGTAGAAAATGTCCCAGCGACATTAAAACAAGAAGAAGTGAGAAATTTATTTGAAGATTGTGGAAAAATAAAATATTTTAACATTCAAGAGGGAAGAGGATATATAGTAAGAAAAAAAAAATTAATATAAATAAAAAAACAATATATAAATATAAAATAGGAATATGAAACTGTAGAAGAAGCAGAAGAAGCAATAAAAAAATTAAATGGAAAACCATTTGAAAATAATACTCAATTATTAGTTGAACCATCAAGAAAAATTCCTCCAAGAAGAAGAAATATTCAAAGAAGAAGAAAACATGAAAGACCAATTTCAAGAAGTTCAAATTCTTCAAGGTAAAATATAATTTATAAATTATTTTAAATGATTTTAGAGATAGAGATAGAGGTTATTATAGAAGATCTCCTAATTCAAATCATGCAAGAAGACACCGAAGAAAGAAATATCGTAGTTCAAGATCTCGTTCCAGAGGCTCAAGATCAAGGTCAAGATCTTATTCCAGATAAAAAAATATTTTACAATGCTTTTTTGAGATTTTTTACCTTTATTTTTTTATTTTTATATTATTTTTTGGAAATTTTTTTTTGAATAGGATTAATGGATTAACTTATGAAAATTAAACTAACTGGATTAATATTATATATGGAATTTTTTAAATGGATGTTTATTTGGATTTTTATAAAAATTTAAATTTTGAAATTTTAAAAGAAAAAAAGATTACCCAAGAAAATTGAAAAAAAATTAAAGGATTATTTAAAAGGATACAATGAATTGTTTGTTCTTCCTTTTTTAAATTATAATTTATAATTTTTAATATTTAATTTTTTAATTATATTATTCTATTCTATTTTATTACCATCTAAAAGGGTAAAAATAACAAAAAAATAAATGCAAAAAATAAAAAAAAATAAATAATAAAAATTTCAATTATTTTTAAAATAATGATAAAAATAAGCAATAAAACTTTACTTATAAAATTTAACCCCAATATAATTTCCTTCATCTCCAATTAAAGCACATTTACCTAATTTTTCTAAATTTTTTAAAATAATAATTAATAATTGTTTATCAATTTGATAATATTCTTCATTTTTATTTTCATCATCTTCACAAATATAATCTAAAGTTTCTAATTTATCTAAAGTTCCTCTTTTAACAGCAGCAGAATAAATAAATTCTTGCCATTCTGTAATAGATTTCCATAATATATATATTTCATTTCTATCTTTTTCATTAACATATTTTGCTCTTTTTTGTTGTACCATTGCACCAAAAATTGTATCTATAGAATTTGTATTTAATTTCCTATTAACTGCAGGATTTTTACCTAAATTATCAAAAAATATTTTTTTATCTAATTTCCAAACTTTATTATCTTGACAAAATTTTACTGTTAAATCCGACCACATTGTTAATTGTTTTCTTCTAGTTTCTCCATCTTTTTGAATTGTAAAGAAAAAAGGCCATGAAAAATAATCAGGAAATTTATATTTAGGATTAATTAAACTCATATTTTTATTTTATTTTATTTAAAAAAAATGCTTAATTAATTAAAACTATTTACTATTTAAATATAATATTTTATGATAATTTAAAAAATTAACTAATAAATTAATTTATGAATTTTCTTCTTTTTCTTCTATATAATTTTTAACAATTTCATCACATTTTTGTAATAATTCTTCAAAGCCTTCTCCAGTTTTTGAACTAACAGCAACATATTTTATAGTATTATAAAATTCTTCTAAAACTAAAGTTAAACTTTGAGAAAAACTACTAATATATTCATCATCACCTTGAAGAGATTTTTGTAATTCTTCATAATTATTAATCCATTTAAAAACTTTATCTTCTTTTTCAACATCTTTTTTATTAAAAGCTAAAACCATAGGTAATCTCATTTTATACATTATACTAATTGCATAAAGCATATTTGAAGCAAAAGTATTTGGATTTGAACATCTTGGAATATCAACAATATATATTAAAACAGAAGGATAAATTACTGAAAAAGAATCACTAATTAATTTTCCTGAAGCACTCCAAGAAAAAACTTCTAATTGACCTGGAGTATCATTTATAATATAATCTAAATCATTTTTTTCATTTAAAATATCCATAATTTTATCAATATTAGTTGAAAATATATTTAAACAAGTTAATATTGCACCATTTGGACCTAAATTATTTGATAACATTATATTTTTATAGTTTATTGTATCTCTGATATCCATATTTGGCTCATATAATGTATCCATTACTGCTGGATCTAAATTTATTATATATGATTCTTTATCTTTTTCTGCTATTATTTCTTCTATTTTTTGAACAAATGTTGTTTTTCCACTTCCTGCCATTCCTAATACTATTAAATTTAATGTTTTTTTTGTTGGTTTTTGTTCTGTTATTTTTATTTTTTCAGTAAAGGCTTTTTCTAAAGGTTGTTCAAAGTTTTTTTCCATATTTTATATTAAATTTTTATTTTTTTTTTAAATTTTTTGAATTTTTTAAATTATTAATGTTTAAATTTAATTTATATATTTTTAAATTTTTCATTGTTTTTATAAAATATTAGTCTTTTTACCTATAATATGTTAAATAAATACTCATCAAAAATCTCTCATAAATGAAGAAATAAAAAATAATATTTTTTCAAATATAATTATTCAACACTAAATTCACTAAATTACAATAAATATTTAAAACAGAAATTAAATTGATAAAAGTTGAAATAATTTTTGTAATTGAATTTTATCTTCATATAAATCATAAATAATTTTATTATTTAAAAAATTTATAATAACTATTTTTTCATTTTGATTCATTAATTTAACAGAATTTTGTAAAACAAACATGCCAAATTTATTTTGGCTCATTATATTAAAATTTTGAATATTTAAAAACATAATTTCAACTAAAGCCCTAAAATCATTATAATTATATTGATGACTCATTAAAACTATTTTATCAATTACATTTGAAGAAAATTTTTGACAAGATAAAAAAACAACATTTTGATAAATAATTCGAATTAAATTATAACAATTTACAAAACCAAATTTCTCAATTGCATGTTGAATAACATAATTTCCATATTGGTCTTGAGTGATTTCTAAACAATTTTCAATTAATAATTTTATTATTTCATTTTTTACAATAAGATTATTATTTTCAGATATAAACTTTTTTACAATACAAATTCCATTTACATCTTTACATAATTTTAGCATATTTTCAAAAATAAAAATATTAATGTATTGCCTATTATTTTCATTAATTGTACAAATAATTTTTTGAATTACATGAGTAGAATTTGAATTAAAAGATAATTCCAATAAATTATTTTGAATAGATTCTCTTAATAAATCTTCTTCTTTTCTTGAATTTATTGGTTCAATTAATGATTGAATACAATGAGTTCCTGCCATATCTTTTGCAACTTCAATAAAATTTTTTTTTAATTTATCATATAAATATAATCTTTGTTTTAAATTACATTTTAATATTAACTGTTGTAAGAAATAATTACCATAATTATCACACATTAAATCAGTTATATCATTTCCAACTCTAAAAAATATTTCGTAAATATCATCTTCATCAATTTTATCTAACATTTTTTGAAGAAATCTACTTCCTATTGAAGCTCTCATTATAGAAGATAATTTATTTCCAGTATTATTTAAAAATTCTTTAAAAGTTTGATTTGTATTTAATAAATCAGGATCTATAAATTCTCTTTGAGCATTATTTTTACTTGAATATTTTTTAACTGGAATTTTTGGTATTTTATGTATAGAAATTCCATTTACTGTTGCAATACAATAATCATTATTATTATTATTATTATTATTATTTATATTAAATTTTACTGTTTTTGAATTTAAACAATTATCACTTGTTTTTTTTCTTGGTTGAATTATTTCATAATTTTGTCTTTTTTCTACAACATGAATATTAATTGTATTATTATTATTATTTATATTATTTGAATTCTTTAGTATTGAATGCATTTTATTTTCTGATTTGAAATTTTGATTGTTTATATTTTCATTTCTTTTATCATTACTTTGATGATTACTATTACTTAATTCTAAATTTTTTATAAATTTTGTATCTGGATTAATATGAAAATCTCTATGATCTAAAGGTTTTATTTGTAATAAACTTAAATTAAAATCAAAAGAAGAACTTCTTCTTCTTCCATATTTATTTTTTAATTTTCTACTTTTATAAATTGGACTCTTAACTTCACTAAATTCCTCTGCATTTGAATCTTCATTAAAACTTAAATCTTCACATAAATCTGAAGGAAGTAAACTTGAAATTTTCCTTGAAAGAGGTTTTTTTTCTTTTTCCATATATTTAAAAAAAAATGTTTTTAGATAATATATATATATTCTTATAATATATAATATTATGATATTTTTAAAAATTATTGAAATTTTATTAAAATATTTATTTTATTATTTTTTTAGAAAAAAATTCATCAATGATTTCTTCTTCTTCTCCTTATATTAATAAACAGAATTTATTTTCTCCTGTTAAAAGTAATAAGAAAAAACTAACAATAAATAAAACAACAATATATTCTGCAAAAAAAGAAACATTAAAAAGTCCTTTTAACATAAGTAGTATATATAAGAAAAGAATATCGATTGATAATTTTAACTCATTAAATAAAAAAATATTTTATTTAAATCAATCTTATAAAATGCCTTTTAAAAAAAAGAAAATTTCATCTAAAAGAACCCATAGTCAAAATAATTCTTCAACTTTAAAAAGTTCAAATCTTTCAGATTCAATAAATTTTGAAAATAGAAACTATGATAAAAGTAATGATGTTTTTAAAAAAATTCAAGAAAGAAAAATAAATAATTCAATAAATTTAAATAAAATAAATAAAAAAAATAGTAATTCTTCTTGGAGATCAATGTCTATTGGTTTTAATGATTTCAGTTTATCAAGTAAAAGAATAAATAATCCTTTTTTTTTACCTGAATCAGATAATAATATTCAAAAAATTATTTTAATTCAATCTTTTTTTAGAAGATATATTATTAGGAAAAAAATATTTCAACAAATTATTAATTATTATTATCACAATAGTGGTATAATCAAATTAAAATCTGTTTTAGAAAATTATATTAAAAATATTTTCTTTGATGTAATTGAAAAAATTTATTTAATGAGAGACCAAAAATATTATTTAAATTGCAAACAATATGAATTATTAACTGAATTACATAAAAGAAATATCTATTCGAAAAATGATTGGATTAATTATTTTAATAAATTAATTAATGGAACTTTAATAAGAGAAAGGAAAAAAGTTCAAAGTAAAAAATAATTTTTTGTATATAATAATGAGTAAATTAATATATTGATTTTTTTAGAATAAAGAAATTTAAAATAAATATAAATTTAATTATATCAATTTATTCATCAAGAAAACATTCATTTTCTTCATCATATTCTATTAATTTTTTATCAATATGAAATGAATTTAAAACTGATTTAATAGTATTTTTCTCATATTGTTCATTTTGAGGAAATAATTCTAATAATTTATAAATTGAATCTTGTGCAATTTTTTTCCATTTATTAGATAAATCATTATAATATTCATATTCTTTTTCTATTTTATCATCATTTTTTTCTTCTTCTAATTCTTTTTCGAGTTTTTTCATTTCTTCATCTAATTCTTCATCAGTATATTTGTCATAAATCTCTTGATTTTTAATTTTATTTGGAAAAGAATTTTTCCCATTTATAACTTCAGAAGATAATCTTTTCAAAGGATTTGACTTTATAAAATTTTGAGTTGGGTTTTTTATAGAGTTTAAATTATTAATTTTTTCATATTCATTTTCTGTAATAATTCGACCTGATAATGGATAAATTAAGATAATTTCATCTTCATTATTTTCTTTTTCTTCACTTTTTCTTAATTTTTGAGATTCATTTTTTTCTTTTTTTTCATCATTTTTAAGTAATATTTTGGTAAAATTAATATATAATTCACTTTTACTCATTTTAACTTTAAATTATATAAAATATTAATTCTTTATGATTATAATTTTAAAAATATAATTTAAATTTTAAATTAAAAAATGTATTCAAATTTTCGTTCAAAATTAAATGATATAATCAACTCAAGTTTCTCCGAAAAAACATTAAATAAATCACAATCTAATATATTGATAGGTAGTTCATATTTGGACAAAAAATTAAAAATTTCATATTCAACTCCAAAATATAATAATTTGGTAAATTTATATCCTTCTAATAAAGAAAATATTCAAGATAAATTAAATCGTTCTTTTACTGAATTAGGAATTATTAGAAAACCAAAAATTAATTCATCAAGAAAAAAATCTATTTTTGATAATATAAATAATAATATTTTTAATTATTTTGGTCAAAAATATAAGGAAGATATTCATTATGAAAATATATTCAATAATATTAATAGAAAAAATAAAAAAGAAACAAATAATATTTTATTTAGAAATAATAGATATAATATTGGATTAAATGATAATAATTATTTATCTAATCATAAGACTAATTATTTTTTAAAAAGACAAAATACATCAAATGGGAATAATTTTCAAATAAAAAAGAAAATATTTAATTTTACAAATGAATTAAGAGAAAATTCAAATCCAAAATGCTCATTTTTAAATAGACCTATTTCAACAATTAAAAAAAATATAAGTACTTATTCAAGTCCATTTCATAATGGAAGAGTCAATAATTTAGTTAAAGGAGAAATTTCTAAATTATTTATCTCTGATAATACAAAAACATATTTTGATAATTTTAAAACTTTTGATTATTTAGAAAATAATTTCAATAACAAGAATAAATATAATAATTTTGGATTGAAGAAAGATAATATTAAAAATAAGGAGATTAATAGCTATTTAAGAGGATTTAATTATAATAAAAATAAAGGAAGGAATGTCTATAAAAATTTTTAATAATTTGAATGATTTTTTATTTTTTAAATTGTAATTTGAAAAATCTTCATTGAAAAAAGAGAAATTTATTTAAAAAAAAATAATTTAATAATTGATAATTTTAATAATTTTTTTTTGAAATAAAATAAACTTCAAATAATTTAATTTCCTTTAAGGAAAATTATAAAAAAACCATTCAAAACACCTAAAATTTTTAAGGATTTTTGTTTCACTATATTTTAAATTTCAATAGAATAAAAATGCAGTAAGAATTATATTTTTTAAATATTTTTTTTCTATAAAATAAAAAAAGTATTTTTGTAACAATAAAAGAAATGATAAAGATATCATTAAAAAAATTTTAATTTAAAATGGAAAACAATATAAAAATATTAGATGATATATATATTTTAGAAGAAATAATATCTCAAACTAAAAATTCAAAGATATATTTTGGTCATTTAGGAATCGAACCTTCTAATCATATAATAATAAAGTTATTTAAAGATAAAAATATTTTAGAAGAATCTTTTAATTCAATATTAATTAAAATTTTATCATTAAATAATCCAAATATAACAACAATTTTAAATGGAGGAAAAGGAATACTTAAATGCCCAAAATTTAATAATAAACAATTGTATTATTTAATTGAAGAATATAATAGTAAAGGACAATTATTTGATTATATTTCTTTATACAAAAAAGGTTTAGGAGAAAAAATTACTAAATTCTTATTTATTCAAATTCTCTCTGGATTAAAATATTATACTTTACAAGGATTGTTTTTAGATAAAATTAAATTTGATAATATTTTATTAGATCAAGATTATAAACCTAAACTTACGGATGTACTTCTAGAAAATATAAAAAATAAATTAAATTTTGAAATGGATAATACTGATTTAGCTTCAATTTTATTTTCTTTAGTAACTGGAAGAGATCCTAAAATTAATGGTAAAGGTATTACAAAAAAGAAATTAGATAAATTTTGGTTATCTGCAAAATTAATTGTTAAAGAACAACATTTATCAAAAGAATTTATTAATTTATTTAATAGAATAATATTAAATGATTTTAATAATTCAACTTTAAATTTTGAAGGTGATATAAATGAAGAAAATTATTATGAGAAAATTATAAATGATCCTTGGTTTGAACAAATTAAAATAGAAGATGTTTTATCAAATAATAATAACTGTTATAATTTTGTAAAAAAAGAATTAGAATTAAGAGCTGAATCAATTAAAAAAACAAATAATTCTGAAATTTATTATCCTATAAATGATTCATTTTCTTCAGATAATGAAGTTATAGAGAATATTAATAGAGACATTAGTTATGGAATGTTTATAAATCTTAATAATAATCAATTTAAAGGATTTAAGAGTTTATCGTTGAATAATACAAAACAAAAAATTCAAAAATCAATTAGTTTCACTCGAGGAAATAGTAAAAACAAAAAAGAAAAGAATAGTAATTGCATTAATTTTTTTAAGAAATCTTTGTCCAATATCAGTAATAAAAACTTTTCTAAATCATATTTTGGAAATACAACACAATGTGTTAGATTTAAAAAATTTAAAAATAATTTAATTAAAATAATCCATTTAAAATATATTTCATCTCCTATAAAATTCATGAATAAAGTTGTGGAAATGTGTAAGTTATTGTCAAAAGTTGAATCAAATAAAAAAAAATTTAAAATTTATTGCACGAAAGAAGAAAATGATGATACATTATTTGTTAAAATATCCCTTATGAAAAATATATATAATTATGATTTAATTATTCAAAAAATTTCAGGAAATAACTATAATTATATATCTTTTTATGATCAATTATTAAAATATTTAAATATAAAATAATATTTATAGAATTAAACATTTTTAAAATACTCAATAATTTAAAAAATTATTGTTAATTAATTCTATTTTATAAAAATGCAAGTTAGAAATAATGAAAATAATCAATTTTTATTAAATAGAAACATTATTATAGAAAATAGATTATTTATTAATAAAGATTTTTTTATTCCTTGGTGTTCTTTATCAACAGAGTTTGGAATGTACAATGAATATTATAGTTTATATAAAAATAATCCAAGGAAAAATTCTTTGTTTTATTATTTTCAATCGATTTTTTTTCCAAATTTAACTCCTTATCAAATAACATTTATAATAGGGATTTTTAACATAATTATATTTATAATAACAATTTTATATGGTATTGAAACAACAAACAAAGAAGATTTTTTATCTCCAAAAATAACAACACTTAATAAATTCGGATATTTTCATCCTTATTCAATAAAAGAAAATAAATATAATTTTTATCGTTGTTTAACAGCAAATTTTTTGCATTTAAATTTAAAGCATTTACTTTTTAATACATTTGCTTTATTTATGTTTTCTTCTGTATTTGAAATGTTTATTAAAAAATATCAATTTATTTTAATTTATATAATATGTGGTTTTTGTGGTTATTTAAGTTCAGGAAAATTTTATAATGAAAAAAATTGGAGTGTTGGTTCTAATTCTTCTATTTTTGGAATTCATGGTGCATTTACTGCTTTTTTTATTTTAAATTGGGGAGAATTAAATAGAAATTTTAATGATTGGGGAAAATTTTATTGTTTATATTTTTTATCTATTTTATCTTTTATTTTTTTCCTGTTTTACTTAATCAATAATTTTATAGATATTTTTACTCAAGTTTCAGGTGCATATTATGGATTTTTATTCTATAGTATTTTTTTTACACCAATTCATCCAACAATATCTAAAAAAATTTGGAGAGTAATTTCCATTATAATAATTGTAATTTTATTATTTTTTGATATGTATACTTATTTATAAAAAAATTTCCAAATTTAATTATAAAATAGCCAAAAATCAACAAAAAAAAACCAAAAAAAAAAAATTAAAAAAATTATAAATTTAAACTTCTTATCAAAAAAAAACTTAATAAAAATCAAAAAAACAAAAAATCAATAAAAAAAACTTCAAAAAAAAAGAAAACCCAAACCAAAAAAAAAAATCAAAAAAATTTACTTTCTTCCTCTAACATTTCCTCTTTTAACATTCATACTATTTCCAACAGGTTTTTTTTGTAATTTATTTCTCATTTGGGCTTCTTTATATCTTCTTTCACATCCAGGTAAATGTTTATGATAAGCTTCTTCATTATATCTTCTATTACAAAACTTACAAGGAATAAAACTATCAGTAATAACACTTGGAGTATAACTTTGTTGAATATTTCCTTTTCCTCCTTTACTACTTAAACCACCTTTTCCAATTTTCGGTGGAGCACCTCCTCTACAAATTTGTCTAAATTCCATAGATTGTAATTTCCATTTAGGAATTCCTCCTTTATTCTTAGGATTATTTTTAGCCATTTTTTTTTCCATCATTTGACCTTGTTTCATAAGAGAAGCATGTTCACCATCAATCATTCTCTGTTTCTGAGTATTGAAAGCTTTTCTTTTTTTTTGGAAAACTTTCTGACAAATTTTCGTATGTTTCGCAAGTGCAGTAGCAACGAAACTTCTTCCGCAATGAGGACAAGGTGAAGTGGGTTCTCCTTCTTCAGGATTCATTCCCATATCCATTCCTCCTCCAATAGGCCGATTATCTATCATTCCTCCTCCACCGAATCCTTGTACTTTACGTCCGTAATTAACACCACCTATATTATTATTCACATTTTTCTTGGGTACAACTTTCTTTTGAGGAACACTTCTCATTCCTCCTCCACTATTACCACCATACATGTTATTATTTCCGTATCCACCACTCATTCCATAATTCATGTTATTTCCTCCGTAATTCATTCCCATTCCTTGGTTCATCATCTGCTCTTCTATGTCGAATGTTGGAACGAAACGATTGTTGTTACTTTGAGGCTTTGGTGCTGCTTTCTTTGGAGCTGCTGCCATTTTCATTTTTAATGATTTTAATGCGTTCTGAGCCTCTGTTAATTCTTTTTGAGTTGGCTGAGCTTTAGGCTTGTATCCTATAATTTTTTTTATTTTTTTATTAGTTTACCTCCACGATTTCCTCTCATTTTTTTTTATTTGTGATTTTTTTATTTTTATTTTTTTTTTATTTTTTTTTATTTATATATTGGATTTTGGGGTTTTTTTTTATGATTTTTTCAGTTTTCGAATGTAAAATTTTGTTTTTTTTAGGGTTTTTTTTGGGCTTTCTTTTTTTTGGGTTTTTCTTTTAGGAATATTTTTATTATTCGGAATTTTTTTAAGGTTTTATTTTTTGAAATTTTGCTTTTTAAGATATTTGACATATATTGTTAATTGAATAATTCGTTTTTATTATATAATAGAATAATTTTTATGTAAATTTTATTTTTTTACATAACATAAATTAAAAATAAAAATATAAAAATTAAAAACAATTATATAACAAAAAAATATATATGCCTTTGAAAAGAAGTCGTTCTCATCAATATGGTTTTTCAAATATAGATTATAGAACAAAACAAGATAAAAAATCTTTACATATATTTCAACCTTGGATGAGTCCAAAAAATGTAGGAACAATGGGATATTCAAATTATAAATTACCAGAAGAAAAAAAAGAGAATTTATTAAAAATTTCAACAAATTTAAATAATTTAAAAAATATTTATTCTGGAATTCCAGATCCAAAAACTTATGAAAGTTGTAAATTTTATGAAAAAGAAAAAATGAGAATAAATAAAAAAATAGAATTTTTTAATGAAAAATTTGCACAATTAGATGAGTCAAATATTGGAAAAGAAACTTTTAATGGTGATTCAATGATGATTGCAGATTTAACAAAAGCAAGAAAAAATTTCAAATTAGAAAAAATTAAAAAAATAAAAGAAAAAAGACATTTATTTTCTTCTTATGATAATCTTCTTAGAAAAGAACATATATCAAATAAAGAAAATAATAATGAGAATAATATAAAATTAAATAAAGATTTTTCCTCAAATTCAAATGTGGAAAAAGAAAAAACAAATTTAAATGAAAAAAATATTTTTGAAAAAAAAGTTAATTTAGATAAAGTTAAAAAAATAAGAGATATTTTAAGAAAAAGATATTCATTAAAAACAGATATTTTTAATATTTATAAAATATGGAATGATTATTCTGGAAAAGAAATAAATTTAATTCAAATTCATAATAAAATAAATAGTTTTGGAATTCCTATAAATTATAATGAAACAAAAGCATTAATTGCAAGTGTAAATGAAAGAGGAACAGAAAATTTAAATTTAAGGGAATTTACTAAATTAATATTTAATGAAAATCCAACATTTTCTTTAAATACAAAAGAATTAGAATATAAAGATGAAGAATATTATAGAGATATAAACCAAAATAAAACATATGATAAGCTAAATTTAATTCAAAAAAAATTTTCAGTTGAACAAAAAAGAGAAGATATAAATTATTTAGAAAATTTTTTAAAATTAAGAATACCAAAATTATCAAAAACTTATAGAGAAAAAGGTATAGATGAAACTAATATAGATTATAATACTTTTGTTAAATCTCTTCGTTCTTTTTCAATTCCAGAAAGATATTTAGATAATATTATTATTAAAGGAATAATGGAAAAATTCCCAAATGATAATCATAAATCACATTTAAATTTTCATAAATTATCTGAATATTGTTTAAATAAATCCCTTGAAAATAAAGATAATTATGATGATTATTATCAATTACAAGATAAATGTATAAATTATTTAGAAAAAAAATTAAGAAAATCCAATTCCCAAATATATGAAAATAAAATCCAATTAAAAGAATTTGAACAACAGCAAAAAGATTATTTAAAAAATATTCAAAAATTAATCAATGAAAAAAAAAAAAATTATATTAGTTTAAATAAAAATTATAATTTTCCAAAAGAAAATGAAATAAATAGTATGCAACCTTCAACAGAATTTTTAAATAAAATTTATTCTAGAAATGAAGAATATAAAAAACAATATGATGAAATTGAAAAAAGTTTTGTTGCATTTCCTTCATTAATAGGTGATAATAAGCCAAAAACTAGAAGTGGAGCAAATCCAACTTTTAAAAATACTTTTAGTATAATACAACCTAAAGAAAATACTTCTTTTTATATGAATGAAAATGATAGATTTAAAGTTAAAACTTTAAATGATAAAATTGAATTTTTAATTAATGAAAATAATAATAAATTAAAAATGAAAGAAAATCATCATAAAAATATTTTATATCATAATAATTTAATGGATGAATATTCTAAAAATTTAGATTTAAAAGCTCAACAAAAATTTATGATTCATCAAGCAAATAAAGTTAGAAGAATTTATAATTATGAACAATGGAATAAATTGAAAAATCAATTATTGGAATAATATTTATGTGTATTATATTTTTTTTTTTGAATATATAATTTTATATTTTTCTTATAATTAGTATTTTTTAAGTTATTAATTTTTTTATTTAATAAACAAAATTACTTTTTATTCCTTATTTAGATGTTATATTTTAAAAAAATTATATAAGAATTACCATTATAAACATTTTAAACTTTATAAATCTTTTTTCATTAAAATCTCTTGCAGAAAAAAACAATTAAATTATTATTTATAATTCTATAAATACACAAAATAAATATATAAAAAATAATAACATTAAATACATTATATTGAATTTTTAAAAATCTTCATCCCAAGAAGAATTTCCACGAGGACTTTTTTGAATATCATAATCATTATTATTTCCTCCGATATATTCTCCATATTTCATATTAAACATATTTAAATTTATTTGACTTAAATCTGGAACATCAGGAATAAAAGGAGTTTTAACATTAAAATTAATTAAATCATTCCAATTAAAATTATAAAACAAATCTAATTTTTTAATATTATTTAAAGAACAAATTCTCTTTTCAACTTTTTTATTTAATAAAGCTTCAATTAATTCATTTAAGCAATTATAAGTAGAATTTTCAATAGGATATTTAAAATTAGGACTATACATTATATCATGATAAATTTCCATAACATCTCTTGCATGATCTCCAAAAGGAAAACATTTATAAAATATTTCATAAGTAACAATTCCAATTGACCAATAATCACAAGAAAAAGAATATCCTCTTCCATTTAAAATTTCTGGTGCAATATAATGAGGAGTTCCAATAACTGTTGAAGTAAAATCATTCATTATTTTAGAAGTACCAAAATCAATTAATTTAATATATCCTTTTGAATTTATCATTATATTATGAGGCTTTATATCTCTATGAACTATTTTCTTTTTATGTAAATAATCTATAGCTAATAATAAACTTGATATATAAAATCTTGTTTCTGTCATATTAAAATGTTTTGTTTGGTTTTTTAAAAGATTATGTAATGATATTCCATTTATATATTCTATAAGTAAAAAAACATATATTTTGTTTTTAAAAGTTCTAACTAATTTAGTTATAAAAGGATGATCTAAAGTTAACATTATATTTCTCTCTGCTATAATATAATCTGCTAATCTTCTTTTTAAATTTGCATCATGCTTTAATATTGCTTTTATACTATAAATAAAATTATTATTATGTACTAATGATACACTTCCAAATTGTCCTTGTCCTAAAAATTTCATAAAATATAAATCTTCAAATTCTATTGAATCATCTCTTAAAGATAATTTTTTAAATAAATATTGTTTTACATTTTCATTTTTTGCTAAAATTAAAAAATGTTCTTTATCTATTAATAGACAAGAGCAATTTGTAAAAGCAGAAACTGTTGCTGTTGTTTCTCTATTATTTAATATACTTATTTCACCAAAAAAATTTCCTTTTTCAATATGTCTAATTAATTTTCCTTTTTCTGTTATTATTGCAGTTCCTTTTAAAATTATATAAAAATTTTCTGAAGGTGAATCTTCTTTTAATATAATTTGACCTTTTGAATATCTTTCTTTTTTTAAACTTCCTAAAATTAATTTTAAAGTATTTTCATCAATATATCTAAAAATAGAAATTTTTTCTAATTTTTTTACTAAAACTTTAACATTCATTGCTTTTTCTTTATATTCTTCACCTAATATTTCTTCAATATCAGATAAATTTGCTTCTAAAGAAATTAAATCTGGAAAAGCAATTAAATCATCTCTTATTTCACTTTGATTTTTTAAAGTTTCTTCTCCAATTAAAATACCTGAAGAATAAACAATTTCTAAATTTTTTTCATTAACAAAATTCCCAGCTAAAGTTATAATAATTCTTTTTTTAGATAAATTTTTTTTTGAAATATTTTCATGAATTTTTTCATTTTTTTGATATTGATTTAAAGAAAATTTTTGAAATAATTGTTGTAAATTATCTTCATTAATAAAATCATATAAAGAATGATTATTAGTAACAATAAATTTAAAAATAGTAAATAATATCATTTCACTATAATTTTCTCCAATACAAACAATTATATCTTCTTCTTTTAATTCAAAACAACTGCAATTGTCTCCTGCAATAACATCTAAAGTTCTTTCTGTATGTAAAAATAATGCAACAATACCAAAATATTTATTTTCTCCTAAAGTTGAAACATTATTTCCATTTAAACAACATTTTACATAACCACTTTTTATAAAATATATTGATTTATTTTCTTTGTCTCCTTTTTTAATTATTATTTCATCTTTTGGAAAATATTTTAATTCTAATTTTTCTGCAATATTATATTTAACTACAGCATCTAAATTTTTAAAAAATAAAATATTATTAATAAATTCATATCTCTCATTTAATATTACAGAAATTAAACTTTGTTTTATTTGTAAAAACCTATCACCATCTAAAATTAGAACATCTGAATCTTGTTTTGATAAAAGTGAATGATCCATTAAAGTTATTTTATTTTTATTCATTAATGTATCTATTCCAAAATAATCCCATTGTTTATAAATTGTAATTTTATTTTTTTCTGGTTCATCGAAAATTTTTTCAAATTCACCTTTTACAACAATATAAAAAAAATTGTTTAAACTTCCTTTCTTATATAAAAAATCACCTTTAGAAACAGATAAAAAAACTAAAGAACTTAATATATTTTCTAAAATATTATCAGGAAAAATATCAAATACAAATAATTTTCTAAAAATTTCAATAATTTTTTCTTCATTTTCTAAAGAAAATTCTTTAAAAATATTTCCATTATTTTTATAGGTTTCAATAGCAACATTAGAATGTTGTCTTGAATTTACTCTTGAATTTACACCAGTTGTTTTATTATTTACATTATTTGGATTTGAACAATGAGAATTAATAGTTTTATTTTTATTATTTTTTTCATTTAATAAACTATTTGGAGATATATCTTCATTTTCTTGTTGTAATATTGTTTCTAATAATTTTTGTTGAATTTGATCATCTTTATTTAAAAAAATATTATGATTTTGATTTGTTTGTGCTGTTAATGTTTTTTTAAAATTTTTTGCAAAAGTTGTTTTTATTTTATTTATTTCTTCTTTTCCTGGAATTTTTATAAAACGATGAAATATTAATTTTTGGTCATAAGATGTCTAAAAAAAAATTTAAATATTATTTTATAGATTACTTTCATTTTTTTTATGTTGAAATTTTTTAAGTAAGAATTATTTAATGATTTTCTAATTTCTACGTAATGTTTTTCTTCTAATTCTATTTTCATTAATTGTTAAATTTTACTTTCATTTCTGAAACAACATATTCCCATTAAAAAAAATTTAAATATTTT
Organism: Isotricha sp. YL-2021b; assembly: GCA_023805745.1. Classification (NCBI taxonomy): domain Eukaryota; phylum Ciliophora; class Litostomatea; order Vestibuliferida; family Isotrichidae; genus Isotricha; species Isotricha sp. YL-2021b. Next base: position 18,846 of record JAJJKW010000232.1, on the reverse strand, counting down.
AATATATAAATATTAAATGGGTTTAAAAAAATCAAATGAAATTAATAACAAAACGACTTTATTAAAAATTATATTAAAATAAATATTGATGAGATTTTAATATTTTTTTTTGAAACATCATTATTTTGTTTTCAATCTTTTTATATCATTTCTTCATAAAATTTCTATTATAATTTATATCTTATTCAAGATATTCTTTGATTATTAATTATTATATAAAATATTTATTTTCCTTACTCAGAAAATTTTTCAAATAAATAAAAAGCTAATTTACTGAGAGTAAATTATTAAAACATTAATAATAATATCTATAAAAAAAAATATAAAGAACCCTTTAAATAGAAAAATTAAAAAAGGTTATAAAAAATATAATCAAATCTTTTATTATGGATATCAAATTAAAAAAAATGTTAATTATCAATTAATAAAATAATTTTATTGTGATTAAAATGTATTAAATATAAATTCATATATAAACAATAATTATAAAATAGAACAATATTCTATTTTTTATTTTTTTTTATTCAAAAATTAATTTAAGAGAATTGAAATTAGGAAAAATTGTATATATTTTTCTATTTTCAAAATAAATTTAAATTTAATTTATATTATTTAAAATATACAATTCTTTCTCCAATAATAGCTTTTCAAAATAAAAAAAATTTATTTTAAACTTTAAAAATTCAAAAATTTTTTATGAATGAATCTGTATCTTTCTAATAAAAAATTTCTAATCTTAAAATAATTTCAATAAAAATAAAAAAATTAAAAACATTAAAAAAATAAATAATTTAAAAAAATAATTTTTATTTTTTATTTAACCATATATCATCGCAAATTTGTTTAGCAGTATATCTTTTTTTAGGATCTTTTTCTAAAATATGTCCAAGAAGTTTTTTCATATCATCTGAAATTTTAATACCATTTTTACAATAATTAACTTTACATTCATTAATTAATTTAAATAATCCAATAACATTATTACTATTATCAGTCATAAAAGGTAAACATTTAAATATACAAGTATAAATTGTAACTCCAAGAGCCCAAACATCAACAGCTTTATAAGAAAATTTTTTATGTTCTTTTCCATCACAAAATTCTGGAGGAAAAAAATATAAATTTCCTTCAGTTTTACTAAAAACATCATCTTTTTCACTTTTTAATTTTATTGCTGTACCAAAATCTGCAATTTTACAATTACCTAATTTATCTATTACAATATTATCTGATTTTATATCTCTGTGAATTATATTATTTTCATGAAGAAATTTTAATCCTTTTGATATATCTAATATAAATTTTTTTATTAGTTTTTCATCATATTTTTTATTATCATAATGGGAATTTAAAGAAAAAATTCCTGTTTTTTCATCTAAAGAAACTAATTGACCATAATCTCCTAATTCCATTATTAAATATGTTTTATCGTTTTCTTCATCATTTAATATTTGATATAATTTTAAAACATTATTATTATTCATATTTGGGAAAGATTTATATATTTCTATTTCATTTAATGCATCATCAATCATATAATTTATTTTCATTGTTCCTTCTTTTGTTTTTCCATATGATTTTTTTTTCTTTCTTAAAAGTCTTTTATTTAAAATTTTAACTGCATATTCTTTATTTGTTAATAAATTTATACATTTTTTTACTTTGGAATATGCTCCTTTACCTATTGTGTCTAAAAAATAAAATTCATTTACAACTTTATTATTTGTTTTTTCATCATATCCTACTTTTACATTTGATGTTTCTATTATTGAATTTGATTTCATTTTAATAATATAAAATAATTATTATTTAAATTCAAAATAAATAATTTTACAAATTAAAAAATATATTTAATTCATTATTCTTTTTTTTCTTTTTTTTCAAATTGATATAACGCCGTTAAATTTAATATTATTTTCTTAGATAATTTTAATTCTTTTCTACTTAATCTTAAATATTCTTCATAAAAACCATTATGGAAAAATTCACTTTTTAAAATATTATTAATTAAAAAATGTAATATTTCATCAAATTTTAATTGTATTAATACATTCTCAAAATTCTTAATAATAGATAATCCAGTTATCATTAAAGCTTTCCAACCTTTCAAAAAAAAATCATCCCAAATTTTTAAAATAACTTTAGGAAGATTTTCTTTATCAACAAAGTTTAAAGTATTTGTAAATAAAGTTAAAAACCAAGGAGGACAAAATAAATCAACTGAAACATTACTATTTTTAAAAACTTGATAAACTTCTGGAACATAAATATTAATTAATTTATCAAATATGAAAAAGAAAGTTTTTAATTTTTGTAAATCTTCTATAAATATAGAAGCAAATTCAGTTTCTTCTATAATTGAAATCATTACATAAAATGTTTCTGTTTCATTATCTATTAATTGAAATAAAAATGATGATATAAAATTCATTCCTTGACAATAATTTAATTTTGGTTTTAAATATGCAATTGATTTTAAAATATTTGATAATATTTCTCTATTTTTTTCGACATCATTTTTAAAAAATGTCCTTTTCACATCTAAATTTATTATTTCTAAAACATTATTTGGAATTAAACTATTATCTTTTTGAATTTTTTCTATTATTTCTTTGTAATTATATTTCTTTTTTGTTTCTGTTATATTTAAAAGACAATACCATATTTTAATTTTTTTTTTTAAAGATAAATTTTTTCTTTCTAGAAATTCTTTAAATATTTTTTTCCTTGCATTTTTATAAATAAATTTAGATAATTGAAATATATTTATTTGTTCATTCAATGGTAAAAATTTAGAAATTTGAATTATAATCAATAATTTTTGTTCATTTTTCATTTCGGATATTTTATTTTTTATAGGAAATTTACTTAAAATTAAGTCAACTCTTTTTTCTTTAATATCTTTAATTTTAATATCATTTAAAGAATTTTTATTATTATGAGGTAATTTTCTTTTAATTGAATAACTCCAAGCTTCAATACTTGAAGCATAATAACTTATTTTTTCATTAGATAATTTAAATTTTGTAGCAATTTCAATTATCATATTTATTGTTTCTTCATTCTTTAAATTAAAATTACTTATATGAATAATAAATTCTTTTAAAATATTATGTATTTCATTTTGTGAAAATTGGTCTAAATATGGTTTTTTATATTCAGGTAATTTTTTATATCCAGTAATTTTTTTACTTAAACTTATTTGTTCTAATAAAAATTTTGGAGTTGAATTATTTTCTTCTAAATTCAAAGCATCATATATAGAACTTTTTAAATTAAAAAAGCCTTTCATAAATTTTTGAGCTGAACTTTCTTCTTGTGGTTTTATTATATCTATTTTCATTAAATGTTCTACATGTTCTTCTAACTTTTTTATTAATTTATATTCTATTAATTCTCCCCAAAAAGTTTTTGTAGAATAAAATTTATTTTGACTTAAAAGTGAACACAAATAAAACTTTTCTTTTTTATCAGGGAAATAATAATATGTTTTTTGAGCTAAAAATATAATTGCAAAATTAACAACATAAACATTTTCATTTGTTTTATCAAAATTTAAACTAATAGTATTTAAAATATTTGATAAATGTTGTAAATTATTCAAATTTGATAAAATAAAAACAGGACTTTTTTTAATCGAAATAAAATAATCAACAAATTCTTTTGCAAAAACACTGTCATCATAAATTGCTTCCATAATTTTACTTATATAAGAAATATCTACTTCTTGCTCAGAACAAATTTGTTTTATAAAAGAAGATAAAAAACTATTTTCCGAATTAATTTCTAAATTATTATTATATTGATTATTAATAATTTCATAATTATTTTCATCATTTAAATGTTTATTTAATGAAATATAAGGTTTAAAATCTTCTTTTATAAATCTTTCCCCATATAAAGAAAATTTAAATTCCCTTTTTAATCTTTCAATTTCAGTATTAATATTAATTTTTCCATTTAAACTTTTAATATTTTCAATTAATTCTATTTGTAATTTTTGATAATCATTTATATAAAAAGTAGATTTATTCATGACATCTTTTAAAAAAAACATTCTGCTTTCTTCATTTGCTAATAATTTTTGATGAAAATTTCTATATTGTTGATTATACATATTTAATAATTGATTAGTTTGATTAACTTCATATTGATATATTTGACAAGCATTATCTCTTTGTGATTTAATTTTAATAAAATTATCATTATTTACATTTTCTTCATTCAACATTTTATCAATTTGTTTACTTAAATCATAATATTTTTCTTTAGTTTTTTCTAATTTTTGTTTAGTTGCAAAAATACTAACTGATATATTATGGAATTCATCTAAAATTTCTGTATAAATACCACTCATATTTTGATAAAAAATATCAAGAGGTTTTATTATTATTTCATTAAAATTTAATAATAATTCCCTTATTTTTATCACTGTTGAATTATATGTATTATATAATAAATTTATGACTAATAAATCTGGATTATTTTCAAAACCTTTTGATTTTTTTATTGCTTGTAATGTAAAATCTTCTGTCTCTTTTAAAAAAGTTAATCCTGAAGAATATATTGATTTATAATGACTGTTTAATGTAAATAACTATTATATTATATTTTATTATAATCTTTTATTTTACATTTTCCAAGTTAAGTTTTGAAAAATCTGAAAGTTTTTGAGATTCTTTTAGTATATTACAATAATCTTCCATTTAAAACTTTTAATTTTTTATTTTTAATTGTATCATATTATTAAAAAAATATTATTATTTATAAATAATACTTTTGAAAAATTATTAAATAAATAAAGATAAATTTATTTTTAGTTTCATATTTTATAATCTGCATATTTTTTTTTTGCATAATACATTTTTTGAAGGAAATCAGAAATAATTTCATTAGGACAATTATGATAAAGTTTAAATAAATCAATAAATAAATCCCAATATAGCATTTCTTCTTTCCAAAACATTTCATTATTTATATTTAACTCGCTTCTCTTCCTCATATCATCCATATTTAAATTTACATCATTATAAATTTTTCTTATATCTTCTTCATTGAGCTCTCTTTTATTTTCTTTTAACAAAAAATTCATTTCAAAAATAATTTTTTGAATACCTACTTTATAAATTATTTTCTTATAATATCTTTCACTTAATTGTTCACATTTATTTATCATATCAATTATTTCATTTTTATTTTCTTTTATATAATTTTCATTTTGTTTCATTAATAAAAGTAAATATTTATAATGTAATTCAAATAAAATATAGCAATTTTGAAGTGGAAATAACCAATTTATAATAAAAAGACTTTTTTCAAAAAACATTTTTGCATAATCAATTCCATTTAATTCATTATAAATTTGAGCAAGATCCATATAAATAATACTATTATTGAAAATTGTATTTGTAAATTGTTGAATATAATCATCACATAATTTAAGGGCATTTTCAAAATTTTTATTAACTATACAATTATAAATTGAATTAATTAAATTTAATCTTCTTTTATCTTTTAAAATATCATATTTTTTGAAAACCTCAATTGAAGATGATTCATTAATTTTATCAATTTCTTGAATTCCAATTTTTGATTTTATTGTTTTTATATTTGTTGTAGTTATATAATTATTATTTTCATTATTGACAAAAAAAGAATCATTGAAATTAACTTTTGTGTCTTTTGCATTTATATGCCATAAATTTATATAATAAGGTGAAATATAATTTATTATTTCTGAATTAAATGGTTCTATAGGAGAAAAATCAATTTTTAAATTATCAAAAAAATAAATTCTATTATGATATTGCATTGAAGTAAAAAGAGTATGAATACTAATTTTATTTTTCATATATTCATTTAATTCTTTTGATTCTAATTGAATATTGAAATAACTTTTTAAATAATTTGGAAGAATATTTTGATATAAAATTTTTTTATAATAATTTTCAACATTTTGACTTAAAAAAGTATTAAATATATCACAAATACAATATTCAATTGAATGAGGATTATTAGGAGTAACAATATAATCTTTATTTAATTCTTTTTCTCTAATTACAATTTCTAAACTTTTAATTATTGATTGTTTTAAAAATTTTTTACTTAAAATTGCAATCATTTCACATAAATAAAAAGCTTTAACATCAGGATTTTTTGATAAACAAAAAAATTTTCCTAAATCTTTTGATTTTAATTCAACTCCTTTTAAAATAGATTTTAATATTGAAGAATCATAAATATATATTTGATGAGTATCAATTAAATAAATTAAATTCATTAAATTATTTTCATTATTATTTGAATTTCCTAAGGTTAAAATTTCATCATCTGCAGAAATACTTCTAGAAGTATTTGATCCTCCAAAAGTTGAAGAATTAATATCAATTATTTTATTAGTTGTAATTTCTAAATCTTTTTTTTTGTTATTATTATTATTTTTTTGTTGTGTTACAATTATTAAACTTGAATTTGTTGATTTTGTATAATCTTCATCAATATAATTTGAATTTTTTTCATTTATTAATGTCATATCTAAAATTTGATCTATTTTATTTTTTTTATTTAAATTATTATCTTCTATTATATTTTCACATATTTGGCAATTGTCATTTTCTTTTTTTAATTCATTATAATATTCTTTTTTAATTTGAGATTTTTTATTTTTTTCTTTTACTTTTTTATTACTTGAAACCATTTTAGAAAGTAAACTTATTAAAGTTGTATTTTGTTCACTTTCATTTAAGTTTAAATTATTTATATTTAAATTTTGATTATTTTCATTTTCTTCTTCATAATTTAAATCCGATAAATCATCTTCACTAAAAATGTGTTTATTTTCTTTCATGTTATTATAATTATATTTTCCATTTAAAAAACAATTTAAAGTTTGAATATTATATTGTTCATTATTATTTTTTTTATTATCTAAAATTTCTAAAGTTTCTTCTTGGCTTATAATTAAATCTGGACTTAAAATTCTTTTCTGTTTTAAATTATTTGATTTATTTTGAATAATATTTCCGTTGTTATCTCTTTTTTGTAATTCAAAACAACTTTGTGTTCTAAATTTTTTTAAGTTAATTATATTATTTCTTTGAGATTTTATATTTATTTTTTTTGAATTTCCTTCTTCTTCAAATTTATTAATTTTACCTTTTGTAAATACTTTATCTTCATTATTTTCTTTAGCAAAAGTAAAAAGTGATTTATTCTTTTTTAAAGAAATAATTGGGGTTTTATTCTTATTTATTTTCACTGAGGAAATTAAACTAATATCATTTAGATTAATATTACATTTTAAAATATTTTCAAGGACATTTTTTGCTTTCTCAAATAAAGAAATTGTCTTTAAAGAAATAAATATATTATAAGTATCATCCTCAATATTACTTTTACTTAAAGTTTTACTATTCATTCTAAATGAAATAACATATAATTTATTAGTAGAACCTTTTCTAAAATTTTGATGGAAACTAATTGTAATTTTATTATCTAAAATAAAAAATTCTTTATATTGAGAATTTTGATTATTTGGTTTCTTTTCATATAAAAACAAATAATTTTTTTCGATAACCATATATAATTTATACCACATATTAAGTTTTGAGTTATATTTTTCTACAAAAGAAGAAAAATTTTGGTTTATTGTATTTGTTTGGATAAAAGAATTTTTTGAAGTATTGATTGATGAATTAAATCTATTATGAATTTGAATAGGTTGAAAATAAGAACAACTTGATGATGGTATTTGTTTCATTTTTAATTTTTAAGTTTTATAAATTAAATTTTTTTAGTTGATTTTATATATTTTTATATTGGAAATTTTTTAGAATATTATTTTAATTATTATTTTTAAAATATAATTATTTAATATTTATTTTAATTTCGAAAAAAAAACAATTGAAAAAAAAAATTTTAAAATATGAATATCCCTTTAAGCTTATTTACATCTGATAATTTTCAAAAAGTATTATTTAATTGTAATGATAATAATATATTTGAAAACAATTTACATTTTCATCAAAATTTAGCAAAAAAATTATTAAAATATTCAACAAACAATAAAAATTTACAGACATCAATATTTAATTGGATGTCATCATTAACTAAACAAGAATTAGTAAAAGTATTTTGTATTGATTCAAAATGGTTGATTGATATAATTCATCAATTATTATATATAAGTTCAATAAATTTAAAATATCCTAAATTTAAATTTAGACAACCTTTAGGAAATTATAAAGATAGTTTTAGATTAGGAATGAGTACAAATTCAATGTGTTTAAATTCTTTTTTTAATTTACAAGGTAAATATAAAGTTAAGGAAACAGGTTATGTTTCAAAATTTTCTAATTATTTTGAAGATATTGATAGGGATATTAATAATAATTTAGATGAAATATTACTTGTAAATCAAGAACAACAATTTTTAAAAAATATTAAATATTTATCTATTGAAATTAATGATGATAATAATAATTATAATAATATAATTACATTATCATATTCTCTTATTTCTAATTTTTCAGAATTGAAAAAATTTTTATTACTTTTTTCAAAAGGAGAATTTGGGAAAAATTGTATTGAAATTATTTCTTCTAGTCCAATTAATGGTATTGGAAATAAAATTTTTTATAATTATTCTTTACCAAAATGGTTAAATAATAAAGAAACTTTTTCATTAGCAGAATTATTAACTGGATATTTTGAACAAATTATACTTTTAAATTACGAATATTATAATTTATATAATAAAGAATTATTACCATATCCATATAAACAAAAATTAAATGAAGTTATTGATAATTATGAAAAATATTGTTTATTTATTTTAAATTATAAAGATAATAAATTGGAATTCTTTAATCAATTAAATTTTCAGAATATTTTTGATGAAATTAAATTTGATGAAAATATAAAGAATTTAATTCAAAAAAGAAATGAAAATAATAGATGGGTATATTGTTATTTTGATAATTCACTTAATCATTATAGAAATAAAGTAGCAAAATCAACAAGATTCCAAGTAAATGATTCTATGGAAATTTTAAGATTAAGTTTATATAAAGATGATATTTATGTTTTTTTAGAAAAAATGTTTTTTATTGATGATAATATTGCTTTCACTGTTGAAGATTTTGTTTATAAAAAAGTTATTCAACAAATTAGTTCTTTATATAGTCAAAAAATTGCAAATGATTTAATTAATGACAATTTCTTTGAAGAAGAAGAAAAAACAAACAATAAGAAAAAAAGAAAAAAACATAAAAAAAGAAAAAAAGAAGAGCAAAAAGAAAATATAAATGATAATAAAGAAAAAAAAGAAGAATTAAAAATAAATATTAATATTGAAAAAGATAATAATTTAAATAATAATGAGAAAGAGAATAATAATAATAGTGAAACAATAATAATAACAAATCCAAAACAAAAAAAAGAAAAAAAGAAAAAAGAATTTTTTTTATATCCTACAAATCAAAAAGTAAAAAAAAAAAAAGAAGAATCTGATGAAATAAAAGAACAAATTGAAAGTGATACTCAACAAAGTGCTGCATCAAATTCAACTCAAAATACAATAAATTTTAATTCTCAACAAACAATTTTAAAAGAAAATTCAATGATTTCTTCTTCAAATTCTGATTCAGATAATTATCCTATATTCCAAAATGAAAATTATAATTTTAAAAAAAATAAAAATAAAAATTTTATATTCTATAATTCTCAAAATAAAAGGTTTTCAACTTCTTATTCTTTTCATTCATCAAGACATAATAAATATAATAAAAATAATTATAATCCTCTTTCTTTTATAGTTGGAGAAATAAATCAATTTACAAATGAAATTAAAAAAAATACTTTATTTGTAAATAAAAACAAAGAACTATTATTTAAATATAGAAAACTTTATATTGATAAAATAGAATCTTTAATTTGTAATTCTTTAAAACAAATAAATATTCAATTTGATTTCATAAAATATGGTTCTTTTATTTCTGGTTTATCAATTGAAAGTTCTGATATTGATTTAATGATAAAAATTGATGAAAATAATATTTTACGAGATGTTATGTCTTATTTAGTTGAAATTTTTGAAAATGAAAATAATAAAGATATTATTGATGTTATTAATCCAATTTATTCTGCTAGTGTTCCAGTTATAAAATTAGAATGTATTATCTGGAAAATAATAAAAGATGAAGAAATAAAAAACTATTTTAAAAATTATCCTTATGATAGAAGAGAAATTAGAAGATTAAAATTTGATATTTCTTTTTTTGAAATAAATATGAATAATATTTCAATGAAATTACCTGCAGAAAAAATTTTAGAATATATTCAAGAAAATATTTCAAAATATCCTTTTTTAATTGATATAATTTATATTTTAAAAAGATATATGTTAAAAGAAGGTTTAAACGAAAGTTATAAAGGAGGAATATCCTCTTATTCTCTTTTTTTATTAATTTTATCATATATAAAATCAAATAAAGTAAATAATAATATTTCTTTAGGTTCACTTTTAATAGAAATTTTAACTTTTTATTCAAATTTTAGTTTTTATAATCATATAATTTTCCCAGGAAGAGATGATTATATTTTCCAATTAAATAAAAATGGAAATTGTGGAACTTTAATAGATATTAGGGATCCAATTACAGAATTAAATGTTGCAAAAAGTTCTTTTAGAGTTTCTGATATTCAATATTCATTAGGTAAAGCTGCTAATTATTTAGTCAATAATTTATCTATTATTAATAAAAATCAAATTCATGAATATAAATTTATTGATATACTCTCTGGTTTATTTATAAAATAATATTTAATTCTTATTTATATATCATCTAATAAATTCAATTTAATATTTGAATTTTCTTTTTTAATAATTATATATATTATTATTATTTTTAAATGGATATAGATAATTACTTGTATTATATAGGAAATTTATTTTTAATTATATTCTCATTAATTTCTTTATTTACACTTTTAGTCGTTGGAACAATTCATAAAAGAGATAATTTTTTACAACAAGGTTATTTTAATGTAGTTTTAACAATAGTCGTTTTAGAAATTATATTAAGAATAATTCTAATTGTTTCTCCTTTTATTTTATTATTTGTTCCTCAAAATAAAATAGTTAATTGGATTATTTATTTGTCTTTTAATTTTTTATATATGACAATATTATTTTTTAATTTGATCACAGTAATTTATTTATACCATCATTTAGATAAATCAGAAGATTTAATATCAAAAGATATAAATGATAAAAAAGGTCATAGAGATTCAGTTAGAGTTAATATTTATTCATTTAGTTATTTTTATTATTTAAGTTTTATATTTGGATTTTTACATACAATATTTTTTTTTATCACTGAATTTTTTATAAAAGGTTACTACATACAATATACATTTTTCCCTATTCAACTAAGTTTTGATATAAATAATAAAAAAAAACTTTATGAAATTATAATTTATATTCCTAATATCATATTTTTTTTTGTTTCTTTTCTTTATTTAAAGACTTCTTGGAACAAAGAAAAAATCACAGAAATTATTGTTATTAAAAGTTTTGCTGTTTATTCTTCTACATTATCTTTTTTTTATCTTAATTATCCAATAGTAATTTTAATTTGTACATTACTTATTGAATTGGAAAAATATAAATATATTATAATTTTAGTATCTAATTTTTTTTTAATAATTCAAAATTTTATATCTTCTAAATATCGAATAAATTGTATATATATTGAATCTATTTTTGGAGGAAAAAATATAACTTTTTGTCAAAAAATTTCAAAATATTTTAAAGTGTTATTTACAAATGAAAGATTAAGTAGACTAAATTCTGTAGATTATAATAATTCATATATTACTTTTTCATTATCTTCTAAAAAAGATTTTATATCTGATACTTATACTCAAAGAAATACAAGTATTGTTGAATAATAAAAAAATTATAAAAGAAAGTATTAAAACAATAATTAAATAAAATTGATTATAAATTATAATATACTTTAATATTTAAGAAAAAAATTGTAATAACTATTAAATAAAATCCAAAAAAAATATTCCTTTTTATAAATAATGTTTAACACTATTAATAGTAGGAACTTTAATTTCTTTTTTAACAGTTTCTTCTTCTTTTGGTTTATTCATTTTACATTTTTCACAAAATGAATTACTTTCTTCATCATTTCTAAATTTACAATAAGGACAATTCCAAGTATGATCTTCATTCATTTTAAATAAAATAATTTCTTTATTTTTATTACTTAATTCTTCACTTTCATTAATACTTGCAGGAATATTATTAACAAGAGAAAAATTTTTTTTTTTTTGAGATAAATTTTTAGATTGAGAATCAACAGTAATATTACTCATTAAAGTATTTATTAAAATATCTTTTGAAGTATTTTTATCAAAAGTTCTTGAAAGTAAATCATATTTTTTTGAACTTGTTTCTGTATTAATTTTAACTAATCCAATTTCTTTTTTATTTGCAATTTTTTCATAAACTTTAATATTAATTGCTTTACATTTATTACATTGAAAAGTTGAAAAATTATTTATATTTTCACATTTTTTACAAATCCATTCATTTTTACCTATTTCATTTATAAAATCTTTTTCATTTTTTTTTTCTTCTTCTTCTTCTTTACTTTTTTTTTCATAAATAGAAGCAGTTCTAGAAACTAAACTTGTATCTTTACTTCCTTTTTTTTTAATTTCATCTAATTTTTGTAAATTTTTTAAGGATCTAATTAAACCTTCATCAGTACTTTTTTTCATTTCAATCATAGGTCTAATTTTACTAGTAAAAGTTCTATTATAATTTTTATTACTTATATTTATATTATCCATTTGTTTTTGATTAAAACTTACACTTTGATTTTGACCTTCTTGATCAACTTTTTGACAATGAGTAATTAAACTTAAATAATCTTTTTCATTTAAAGCTTGATCATATAAAGAACTTTTTGATTCAACCACTTTATAAAATAACATTATAGGATGAAAATGATTTTTAATACATTGAATAATTAATTCTTTCCAAGATTTAATTTTTTGTAAATTTTTATCATCTAAGAAATACCAAGTTATAGAACCTTCTTCTTTTAAATTTGATTGAAAAAAACAAACATAATGTCCTGCCCAATAACATATTAATCCATATAAAATATAATTTTTTATTAAATCTTTTGAAAAAACTGTAAATATATCTGAATTAGAAACATTTTTAGGTAACATAAAAAAAAATTTACAAATATCTTCTAATTTAGGATTTGTTTCTTTCCATGAAATACTAATAAAAATATATGGTGAAGGATCAATAACAATAATATTTTTTACACAATTTGGATTTTTACATTTTGCAGGACAATCAATTCTAGTTTTAGAATTAATTTCTTTTGAAAATAAAAAAAATTTATTATGGAATTGTTCTAAACTTTTTAATTTATCAACTTTAAAAATAATTTTTTTCATTAAAATTTCAAACATAAAATAATTATAATCAAATTTTAAAATATCACTTGTTCCTTTACAAGATTGACATTCATATTGTTGAACTAAATTTAACCAAAAAAATTCATGTGAAGGACAAATTGGATTACATTCTTTTTCAATAGAATATTTTAAAGAATGAGCTTTCATATAATATGAATGAATAGAATTTAAAAATAAAAATAATAAATCTGCAGGATCACCATTTTGTCCCATTTTAAATAAATCTTCTCCTTTATATAATAATTCTAAAGATTTTCTTAATTCTCTTACATCACAATATCTTTCTTTTTCTGGAATTTCTTCAAAATTATCTGAAATTAATTTTGAATATTTTTCCATAATATCTTTTAAATTATGAAGTATTAAATATTGTTTTTCTGATGAAAAATCTTTTCTTTTTAAAAAATCTGTTATTTCTGGAGTATAAAATATTAAATGCATTATTACATTAACATATGAATTTTGTTCTCCTATTTCATTTTTAAAAGGAGCTGCAAATAATATTTCTACCTTTTTATCTGATGTTCTTTTTGGTTCTTGATTTTCATTATTTATTTTTTCTAAATTCTATTAAATTTAAATTTTTTTTTATTTAATTTTTAATCTTACTAATGGATTTACTTGAATTGATGATTTTGACATTTTTTATTTTTATTTCTGTTAATTATGTTATTTAATATTTAAATTTATTTATATTTAAAATATACTCAAAGTTATTTTTTTTTATTTTCTAAATCATTCAAATAGTTTTCTATATCAACTTCATCTTCTTCTTCGTCTAAATCATTTTTTATTGTATTATCTCCAATTTTTTTTAATAAATCTTGAACTTGATTAACAGTATTAGAATTTGTAGGAGAAATAATTTCATCATCTTTATCATCATTATTATTATCATTTAATAAAGAAGATTTTTCATCTAATTTTGGTTTAATTTTAATAAAATTATTATTAGTATTTTCTTTATTTTTTTCTTTTTCTTTTTCAATTTTTTCTTCATTTTGATTTTCTTTTCCTTCTTCTATTTTTTCTTTTTCTTTTTCTTTTTCATTTTCTTTTTCTTTTTCATTAATACCTTTCAATCCTTTAATAATAAAATCACTTAATAAACTTTTCCATTTAATACTATTTTCATCATAAGAAGATAAAATTTCATCTTTACTATTATCAAAAAATAAATCAACAACAAATTCATTAGGATATCTTATATCTTTCCAAACAGAATCTATTTGATCTCTACTAAATTTAATTTCATTATCACCATAATAAAAAGTATTAAATTGTATTATAAATAATTGTTTAAAATTTTTTTCTCCTTTATGTAATAATTCAATACAAACATCACCAAAAATATAATTATCTATATTAAATTTTGTTACTGAATCAGGAGAATAAAATAATTTTTCAATATTATCTCCTTTTTTATAAGAACAATATATAATTTTACCATTTGAATTTATTCTCAAAACTGGACAATAAAAACTATTTTTATTAATAACAACATAAGGATTTTTATTATCATTTTTTTCATTTTCAATTGAAGGTGCTCCTATAATAAGAATACTTTTTAAATAATATTTTTTTAAAGTTATAATAGGAGATTTTTGAATAGAAGAAAAATAATTTAAATATCTAATATGATTTTTACAATCACTTTTTTCAATAAATTCTTTAAATATTGGATTCCAAGTTATTATATCAGCATAAGCATCCATTGGTTCAATTAAATTATTTTTTTTATCTGAATTATATGAAAGTAAACAACCTAATAAACAAAATATTCTTCCATTACTAATATCATCATGTAATATTAATATATTTTCTTTATTTGAATTTAACCAATTTTTAGCAGAAATTGAAAATGATATTAAAAATTCTAATGAATATGAAGGATTATTTGGTGCTGGAAAATCTATAATTTTATCTTGATCTGTTTTAATTTCTATTTTTCTTGGAATTAAATTATATATCATATAATTCTTTTTGTAATTATAATTAATTAATTGAAAAAATTGCCAATCGTCATATTCTTTATCTTCTTGCCATAATATTATTCTATTATTTAATTGGATTAAATTCTCTTCAATATCTTTTGGTGGTTTTTCTATTGATGATTCTATATAATTAAAATAATCTGTAAACTTTTTTGTTGCTTCATTAAATGCTTTTATAAAATTCATTTATTTTTTTTTTTGATTTTTTATTTAAATTTTTTTAAAAAATTATTTTAGTTGAAAAAATTTTTATTCTTTTACTGATAATGTTGATATAAAATAAAACAAAATTTACCAGAACAAAAATAATATATAATTTTTTTATCATAAGAAAAAATAAATAAAAATGAATATTATTAATGAAAATCAATTAGGAGAACAAAATTTAAATATTCAAAAAGAATTATTATTTTTTAAAGATGATATTTTAAAGGATCTAAAGCGATATGAATCAAAATTAATGTCAAAATATAATGAAATTCAACAATCAATAGATTTAAAATTAAAATATTATGATGATAAAATTGAAATTTTAACAGATAAAATTTCACATATTACAATAGAATCAAGTCAAAACAAAAATTTAGAAGAAAAAATAGATAATTTGAGTAAATTTAAAGAAAAAATAAAAGATCAAGTTTTAACAAATGAAATTAAACTAGATTCAATTTTTAAAGATTTACAAAATGCAATTTTTAAATATGATAAAATATTTTCAGATACTGTAATTTATCCTGGAGTTATAGGAAATATGTGTAAATATAAAAATTTTCATGAATTTATGGATTATTTAATTATACAAATAACACAATTAAATGCTTTTAAGGATAAAAATATATTAGATTTAAAAAGTTATAAAACTAAATTAGATAACTTAATTTCTAGTTTTAAACTTCAAATTGATAATATTTCAAAAACAATGTCAGAATTTACAACAAAAAGTGTTAATGATTCTGAAGAAAGAATTAAAAATATTTTAAAAATATATGATGATAGATTACAAGAGCTGAGAATAGACAATAATAAATATGCAATGATAATTAAAGAAGAATTTGAAAAAATGAAAGTTGAATGGGAAAAAGTTTTACAAATAAAAAAAGATATTTATTATAGATTTGATAATGAAGTAAATAATATGAAAGATTCATATAATAATGTTTCATTAAAATTTGAAGGTTATAAAAAAGAATTTAATTTAATTAAAAATAGATTTACTCAATTAAGTGAATTTATTAAAGATGTTAGATTTAGAGTAAATTTAGGAAATGGAGTAACAAAAAGAGATGCTTTAAATTTATCAAATAAAATAGATTTTTCAAAAAAACAAGTTTATATTGAACAACCAAATGAAGCATATAAACATTTTGTTAAAAGTCTTAAAAAAAATAATTATATTGATAATTTTATTAAAAGATTTTCAAGAGCTGATTCAGGTTTAACTATTATGAATCAAGGAAGAAAATCAGTAATTAATCCTATTATTTATAATTCTTTTGAACAACCAACTGATAATTTTTATAGAAGTTTTAAAAGACAAAAAAGTGTTGGTGCTGAATTAGTAAGAAAAAGTGTAGCTTTTTCAAATAAATTAAATTCAAATAATTCTTTTCATAATTTAAATCTTAGTATTACTCCTTCTCAAATAAATATAGGTAAAATTTTTGATGAAGATAATGAAAAAAAAAATTTAATTAATATTTCAAAAAATAAAATTACTGAAAGTAATTCTGATAATGAAAAAACTGAAAGAAAGGAAGTTATCACTAAAAATATAGAGAAAAATATTGAAATTAAAAAAAATCCTACTAATAAAAAAATGATAATTAACAATAATATAATAAAGAATAATAATAAAAGTAATTCTAATGATAAAAGTAATAAATATGAACATATTATTCAGTTAAGTTTAGGAGGAGATTTAAATTTAAAAAAAGATGAAAATAATATAAGAAAAAAAAAAATTTATAAACAAAAAGAAGGAGAATTAAATGTAAAATTTACAAATTCAATTGATAATAAAAAATCAAATTTATCAGATAAAATGGAAGAAGAACCATTATTATCTCAAAGTAAGAGTTATTTAATTTTTCCAAAAATTCAAAATAAAAATAAAGAAAAATTATTATTAGATGAAAATGATAAAAAAGGAAATAATCCTATAATATCAATATCAATGAGAAATGATAAAAATGAAAAAAATATATTAAATAAAAGATCAAAGATATCTAATGAAACATTGAATGAACAAAGTAATATTTATAATATAAATGGAATGGAAATTGTTACGTCTTTTGAAAATAAAATTCAAGAAATGAAAAATAAACAAAAACCTTATAAACAAAAAATAGATTCTTATAATAAAAATACTAAAGTTAATGTCTTTGATTATAATTCATATTATAATAAATATGATAAAAATAATTATCAAAAACAGAATCAAAATAAAATTAATATCAATAAAACTCATAATTTTTTTAAAAATAAAAGAATTAATAATAATTCACATGAAAAAGAACTTACTGATAATTATTATTATAATTTAATGGTTAATGAAGATATAAATAAAATAAATGCTGGATTAAAAAAATTTCCTAAAACTCAGTACGGAAGTTTTAATAAAAAATAAATTGATTTTTGTAAAACTTGTATATATTTTATTTATGAATTTTTTAAATTTTAATTTAATAATTATAAAATTTTAATTTAAAACATTTTTTGATGATTTAAAAATCTTTTTTTATTTAATTGATTTCATAATTATAAACATAATAAAAGGTATTATTTTTTCTTCAATAATTATTTTTTCGATAAATGATTTTTAGTTTTTTTTAAACATTAAGGATACCTTCATCTTCTATCTTAGAATGATCTAACAATTATCTTATAAAAAGAACCATCTATATATAAACTCAATATTTTATTTAAAAGAATAAAAAATGAAATCAAATTTTAAGAACTAAAATAACTTTATTTGATAATTTAAATGTAGTCCTTTTTTAGAATATTCGGGATTTATATTTTCATTTTTTCTGAAACTTAAATATGGATGTTCCATTCCAAGGAAGGACTAGAGGATTACTCCTGCCTTAGAATAGAACAATTGAGGGGTACCTCACTTTTTTTTTGTTCTAAAAAAGGGATATCCTCCCCAATGTCATTTCTTTCTTATTAGCCATTTTTAATTACTTTCCCTTATGTTCCTTTTAATTTATTATTATTTAATATTTTTATTGAAAATATTTTTTTATTTTTTTATCTTTTATTTTTATTTATATATTCATGATATAAATTTATCCATAGTTGTTGGGGATTGGGGATTGGGGATTGGGGATTGGGGATT